>VZRQ01005532.1:162359-197643 GCA_013397975.1 Machaerirhynchus nigripectus | reverse complement strand
AAAAAAAAAAACAAACCAACCTCAATTAGTAATATTACAATGAAAAATTAAAAAGTTTTGGTTGAAACCTACTAAATCAGGGAAATATATATGTTATTAACATTATTAAACATCCCTCTTAATTGTGGAAGTTAAGGTCAAGGCTATAAGACATTGTAAGCCATTAATGCATAAGATATTATACATGAAGTACATTGAACAACAATATTTTTTCAACTATTTATGTTCCAGACATTCAAATAATTTTCAACTGATATTTCCTGCAACTTCAGTGTAGGATCTGACACTGTTAGTATCCTTGACAATTACTTTACTTCATGGGTTGCTGCAATTAAATTGGAAGGGCCGATTAGGCATAGACTACAATAAAATAATGCTAGTCATTGTATCAAATAGCCATTCATCGTGAACAGTAACATATGTTTAGTACTAATGGAGTTCAGTATTAAAAGTTCCTCTCTTTAATGAGGTACGTTCAAGGAATGAAAGATCAAAAAAGTATTTTGGGAATAACATACTCCTCTATTGCTATAGAGCTAGCTTAAAACATAACTGAAACTAAACTCTGCATTTTATATGGTATATATGTGTATTTCATATATTTGTATGGACATCTTTATACATTGTTCCTGTATGGAAAAAAGGAATTCAGTTTTTATGAATTTTATGGAATTCCTATTGGAATAAGGAATTCCTTTTATGAATTTTTTATTTCTTTTTCCTGTATGGAAAAAGTCCCATTCAAAGGCATCCGTGACACTGTTAGAAATTCTGTCTACAGACTATATATATGTGTATATATTTACAGAATATAGATTTTGTTAAGCAATGACATGAACTTTGAACTTCCTCTATCACCTTTTTTGTGTTGCAACTCTATCACAGTAACAACCATGTTTGCAGTAGAAAGACAAAATAATGATGCATTGGAACAAATTCTGTCAAATTAGAACACTAATCTTTCTCTTACTTTCTTGTGGCAGTTTTTCTTCTAGCAAAGCAGGTGAGCATGTTGGATTTCTCTTTGTGTTTGAGAATGTATTCTGCTCTCTAATTCTGTTAGTTCCACTGCTGCTTCACATAGTGGGGAGAAGAACCTCTGGAGTTTCTCCAAAGGTGCAAGTTGCTTCAAAGTTAATCTACAGCATTCTGTGGGTTGATGTGGTCTGGATGACTGATGTCCACCCAGTAACTCCCTGACTCCCCCTCCTCAAGAGGACAGAACAGAAATATAAAATGTACAAGCACAGGGAGATCACTTACCAGTTACAGTCACGGGCAAAACAGATTCAAAAGAAATCTGGAAAAGATTGATTTTCTACATTGAAAATTTAAAATGGAGTAGAATAATGATAAGCAAAGACAAAACTAAAACCCCTGCCCCTCTCTCTCCATCCCTGCTTTTTCCCAGGCTCAACTTCACTCCTCCATTCCCAGTCCTTTTATCTTCTCTCTGAGTGGTGCAGCCAGATGGGGAATGGAGATTAATCCATGATACTTTATCTCTGTCACTCTTTCTGCTTTGTGTTGTTCATGTGCTTCGGCATGGGATATCCTCACCACAGAATGCAGTTCTTTCAGAACTGCTCTGGTATGAATCCTCTCCACAGAGTCCTTCAGAAGTGGACTGCTCCAGAAAGGACCCCCCACCAGCCACAACCTCTGTCAGAAGCCCTGCCCCTGTATGGACACTTCTCCACATTCTGCAGCTCCTGCCAGGAACATGGTCCAGCATGATCTTTCTGTGCAGCCTCCTTCAGGCATAACGCTGCATGGAGTCCTTCACGGGCTGAAGGTGGATATCTACTCCACTGTGGGCCTCCATGGTCTGCAGGGCAACAGCTTTCCTCACCAAGGTCTTTTCTAGAGGTTGTCAGGAATTTCTTCTCAGGCACCTGGAGCATCTCCTCCTCACCCTCATTCCCTGACCTTGCAGCCTACAGGGCTCTTTCACATTTTCTCACTCGTCTTTTTCACGATTTGTCTGCAGGATTTTTTTTACTCTTTCTTAGAGGTGCTATCACAGAGGCAACACCATCATCACGGTCAATGGGCTCAGCAAGGACCAGGGACTGGTCTGCTCTGCAGTCTATGAGAACAGGCAGTGCTCTGCATTAGCAGCCTTGGTGTCTACTAACAGAGGCTATTTCTGCAGCTCCACAACCATCAAAACCTTGCCACTTAAATGGAATGAAAATTTTACTGAGTTGTAATGTAACACAGAGCATAATGATCTTTGAATATTTAAATCCCTAGTAAGAAAATACGAAAACAGCACAGGTGGCAACTTTTTAATCCATTGAGAACACTGGAGAATAAGAAATTCCATTTCTGAAGCTGATAAGACCTGTCCCTGATTGCACAGGTGACTTAGGTTCTTGTTAGTAGCTCTCTTGCAGCAGATTAGAATGTCCCAGTACCTCTGCAGGGAGGTTTACACCCAAGCCAGTTGTGTAATGGAGGACATTGGCATGATAAAAAGCACTGTGGTTCCTCAGCAGGTCTGCTTCTTATTTGCCTTCTCCCTTATCTGGATCAAAACCCAGCTCTTGGCCTCCAGTAGTGGGTGTTCATCTGCTCTGTCTGATGAGGATCAGAGGTTTCACCACCACACAAAAAACTCTCCTCCTCCCCTTCTTTTTGGGGGCAGGGGCTGCAAACCTGGCCTCAGCAAAGCACCCACTGCTTTTGCACATTGACAGTTGTTTGCATCATTAACCAATAACCATTAATGTTTCAGTATCTCACAGAAATGTAGGATAAAAATTATACCATTTGCATAATTTTATACACAAGTCCAGTGTTTGAAACTGTAGATAATACATTTAGTAGCTTCCAGGTATCTTAGTATTCCAGGTTACTGAAGTTGCTAAGTCCTTAAATGAAAATAAATTGTAGAAATTTCCACTCAGAGAAAAGAGAAACAGTGGAGCTAGCATTCCTTAGCTATAAATTTAAAAAAGAAAATTAGGAACACCCTGGGTTCAAAAAACTATTGAATTCATATGGATTTTTTACTGATTGGGTGCTTGTTATTAAGTCTGTAATTTTTTCTTTTTTTGCATATTTATATATGTGCATTACTATCTGTAAGTAGTATATTTTTTCATATGAAGCCTGATATGTTTCCTGCTTCTATACCATGTTTTAATGAGACTCTCAGATATCATGATGCCTAAGTCATTAGGTTTTTACCCTGGTTTTTATTAGAGTGACACTTTAAAACGGAAACTTAGGTATTTTTTCCCTGGGGTTTTTTGTTTGTATGATATGCTGTTAATCTGTTTGGATTTGTGTAATAACCAAAAGGATTTCCTATTTCTCTCTTTTATTATCAGTGAACAATAATTACAACTATTCAAGATTCCTCCATTTATCATATAAATTGTAGGATCTTGATCCTCTGTTAAAATATTACAGGGAGTGACAGCACAACCACTGTAAGAAAGGGATAGGAATATTTTAATTTTTACATCTTGATAAATAAAATGTAGATCACATGTCATTCTGTTTGCCTGATTTCCAGGGCCCTCTTCATTCATTTTGTATTTAGTTAAGTAGTAATACCTCGTCTGAAATCATAATTATATAAAATATGAAGGCAATTTAAACTGATCGATTATTGTTTCCAGCTGAAATAAGAATATTCACATGCCATATTTTTAAATCTCAGCTGAGAAGTGGTCATATCTTAGGTTGAACTAAGCACACTGTCTGTAGTTACATTAATGTTGTGCAGGAAGAGAGAGTTCCAGGTCATAACTTAGTCAAAAAAGAATGATTTGTGAACAACTGTTCAGTGTCAGCCTCCTTCTCCCAAGTAACAGTTGATAGGACTAGAAGAAACAGCTTCAAATTGTACCAGAGGAAGTTTAGATTGGATATTAGGAAAAAAAAAATGTCCAAAAGGGTTGTCAAGCTTTGGAACAGGTTGTCCAGGGAAGTGGTTAAGTCACCATACCTGGAAGTATCTAGAAGTCATATAGATGTGGCACTTAGGGACATGATTTTATGATGGACNCGATGGACGCGGACAGAGAGTTGTGGTTAATGGCTCTATGTCCAGGTGGAAGCTGGTGACAAGTCCTATGCCTCATGGCTCTGTCCTGGGACCAGTGCTCTTCAGTATTGTCATCAATGACACAGACAGTGGTATCAAGCAAGTTTGAAGAGGACATGAAGCTGAGTGGTGCAGTGGGCACAAGAGAAGGAAGGGATGCCATCCAGGGCAGCCTGGATAAGCTGGAGAAGTGGGTCTGCAAGAACCTCATGAAGTTAAACAACTCCAAGTGCAAGGTGCTGTACCTGGGTTGTGGCAATCTGAAGCATGGACACAGACTGGGAGATGAACTTACTAAGAGCAGTCCTGTGGAGAACGAGTTGAGAGTTATGATGAATAAAAAGCTGGATGTGACCCTGCCATGTGCACTCCCAGCACAGAAAGCCAATTTTATCCTGGGCTGTATCCAAAGTAGCGTGGCCAGCAGGGGAGGGAGGGGATTCTGCCTCTCTGCTCTCCTGTGGGGAGACCCCACCTGGAACACTGCATCCAGCTCTGGGGTCCCAGCACAGGAAGGACATGGACCTGTTAGAATTGTCCCAGAGGAGGGCCACAGAGATGATCAAAGGGCTGGAGCATCTCTTTTGCAAAGACAGGCTGAGGGTGCTGTGAGGGTGCTGAGGCACTGGAACAGGTTGCTCAGAGAAGCTGTGGGTGTACCACCCCTAGAAGTGTTCAAAACCTATTTGGGTGGGGCCCTAAGCAATATGATCTAGTGGGTGGCATCCCTGCCCATGGTGGAGTGGTTGAAATTATATGAACTTTAAGGTCCCTTCCAAAAGAAATCATTCTATGATTCTAAATGATTTTGTGATTCTGTAGGTCTTTTTCATTTGTCTAGTGGGACAACTGATAAAGAAATACTTTAAAGATAAGAAAAATTGGTTTTAACCTCCCAAAATGTAAGACCAGTGAAAGACATTTGTTGTCTTTAGAGGAAAAGGCAGATGGATTCTATAAGTTCCAGTTTCAGGTTGCTTATTATGCTTCATTTTAGCATTAGCATAATTTCCTCTAGGTTTCTTTGATCTTTCTTTGTTTGCCTCAGGTCATTTCAAGAGTTATGCTTGAAATGCTTCAGTCCACTGGAAAAGCACTGTTGTGAATTTTTGCTGCTGCATAGATTTTCTTAGAGCTGAAAGTGAACTGCAGTGTCTAAGACAAGCAGACAAGCCCATGCTCTATAACTAAAGACAGAAGAAGGTGAGAAGGCTGAATCCTGTCCAGCCAAGGACAGCTGACAACATGGAGTCATGCACTTCTACAGACATCTACTTCATTCTTTTTCGATCCCTACTATTTCAGAAGAAGCACATTTTAACCATGCATTGTGTAGGATCACTCTAATTCCTAGTTTCTTTTTTTTTTTAATTTATATTTTTATTAGCATGACATTTTCAAATGCTAATCAATGTATGTGTTTACCACTATCCATATTTTACATAGCCAGTACAAACTGACCTTTATGCTGTGAAATAAACAGTTGGGAACAGGAGTTTTGAGAAGTCTCTCAGCACATAAAATATTTTATAAGATTCAAGAACAGCTCCTCAAATAAAATCTTCTGATTTAGTTGTGTCTGGGACAGGATTTAACCAGTTACAAATACTTTAAGCACTGGGCAGGAATGAAGTTTTTTCTTACATCTAAATGCAGTCTAAAACCCCTCCTTTTTCCCATTGCACATCAGTAATGCGAGACTGGCATCAAACACAGGGACACTCACACACCGTTCCCCTTCTGTGATGCCACAAGCAAAAGTTATAAAATATCTGTGTGACCTGGAACTATTTGCCTTTGACTCACTTTTATAGACGAGACCCAGTCCTCTGTTTTGACTCATCTTTCTGCCACACATTAACTGTTTGATCTTAGATTTAGTACCTTGTCTCACTGAGCCTCATGCACTGTCTGTCAAACATTGGTAATGGTGCTTCTTAGCTCCCATATCTGTCCCATTTGTTTTGATGGCAAGCAATTCTGAGAGTGGGCTGCTGGGCACAGCATCCACACAGCACTTAGCACCACAGCACCACACCATCTGAAGGCTTACATGCTTGAATGAAATCTGTAAAGAGTTATATGTAATAAATCTTCCTAAACCCTCCCAGAGGACTTGCATTTTCTATTCCATCTTAAGCAGAGGCAGTGAAGGCACTGACATTTAGTAGGAGAGACAAAGTTTCTGTCAGTAGAGTGAGCAAATAGAAGTACATTTTTCTCAGTCTAGTGTGTGCCTCACCTCTGGCTCAGAGGATTGACTTTTCTGGGTTGAGGGCAGTTTATTTTCAAGGCTCATTCAGTCTTAGCCTCTGAGCCACGGTTGCAATCAAAGATGTCAATCAGCATTAGCAGTAATTGTTTTATGATAGAGAACTGGAATGAGGCCACCAATTCATTTCCTATAGGCCACAAAGAAGCCATCTAATTGTCACAATTTTCAGTCATTGCTGACCTCAGGCAATTTCATGTCGTTATCTGGAGGTTAAAAGCTCCCGATATCATTACCTGACAAAAAAGCCATCTATGCCTTTGAATTCTCATTTCTGAAAAGATTTTTGGTCTGCCTACACTTCCTTGTGCACTTCCAGCAGCTGGTGGTACCAGCAAAGAGAAGTGATCAGTGGTGTCCAGGTTTAGCCAGTCCAGCTGCCTCTGTGCACAGTTGTTTTTTGCTGTGTGGCCCAAGGGACCACAGTGGCTTTAAACTATCTGCATCTCACCCAAAGAGGGAGTCAGTATTTACAAAAACATTTCAACAAGTAACTGCAGGGATTTTTATTGCGGTTCTGGGGACTGGTATTTCAAAAACATACAGAGCATTAGCAGACCTCTTTCCATTAACTGGATATTAGCTTGAAAGTACTTGATATTGCATTTGAAAGCATTTACTCTTTTGGGAGTGAGGTTCAGGCCATTATTTTTGTATGGGTGGTTTCGTTTTGTTTCTTCCTCGTGGTGAAATATTTAATGAGTGGTTGCTTTTGCATTTGGTTTTCCATTTTACTTATAAAGCTGTTTGAAAGACCTGTAGAACATTTCACTATGAGAGACGGTCTTGAAGATGGTTCATGATACTGTCTTCTTCACAGTTCCTCTACTGTGTTTATATGATACAGCTATTGAGACTTCCTAAACTAAATTTAACCGGTTTTAAAAATAGAAATGCTGGTATCTCTAGCTATATTTACTAGTATTTTATTGCAAAAAGAGATCCAAGAAAATGGAAAAGGTTGAGAAGGAAGACACATTTCCATGGAAGTAAAAATAGATGGATTTGAGCTACAAATTATTTCGGCTGCAGTTGACATTCTTTTTGTATCTTTTGTGTAATGAGGAAAAAAAATCCAACTTAGTCATAGAACTATAGAATGGTTTGGGTTGGAAGGGACCTTAAAGATCATATGGTTCCAGCTGCAATGGGCAGGGACACCTTCCACTAGACCAGGTTGCTCAGAGCTCCACCCAGCCTGCTCTCTTGAACACTTCCAGGGATGGGCATCCACAGCTTCTCTGGGCAACCTGTTCCACGCCTCACCAGCCTCACACTGTAGAACTTCCTCCTAATATAAAATCTAAACCGACCCTTTTACTTTAGTTTTTAAATCAGCCCTTAGAAGACAATTTCCAGTGTGTGTACATACACATTTACATATACATTTACATATACATATACACATACACATACATATACAGATATAGATATATACATAAATATATATTGTCCAGCCTATCATTTTTGGTCGATGTATTTTCTTCCTTATGAGTAATAAAAGTAAGAGCAGAATAGCTTGAAAAAAATGCCCAGAATATCACAATAATTTTCTCTGCTTTGTTAAATAAGCATATACTTAATATCAGGGAGAGCACCATTTTCTTCCTCTACCTTTTCCTGTATTACATAATGCACTAAACAGATGACAGTATGATATTATTAAAATAAAATTAAGAAAAAAACACACACCCCTGCCCCAGAAAACAGTCTTAAATAAAAGTCTCTGTTTTGCAACACTGAAAATTGCTGAAATATTATTTGAAAGTTTTAAGCTACATTGGTCTCAGCAAACATTTAAATAGCTGGAAGTCAAAAAGAAGGTACTAATCCACTGCTTATGGATGCTGGGAGAACACAGGTGCATACAGTATCCTTCACTTGCTAATTCTTCCTACAGCCACTTCCAAAGGGGGAATAATGGACCTGGATGTACTACTGTCATGACCTATTATGAAACTTCCAGAGTGTAGGTAGCAGAACATTTTGAAGACTTCACAGCATTAATTTCTAAAATCAAATTACACATTTACTTTATTTATTTTACTTTATTTATTAGGTAAAAACATTCTATTTCTATATATTACTTTGTATTTTCTCTAGTCCACACAGATGTCATCTCCTCTTATGTATTGTCTAGAATTTCGTATTTTCTTTGCTTTTAAACATGAATTACTACTTTTAAAAAAGAACAGAAAGAAAACAAAAAACAAACTTTAGACCTTTTTAGAACATAAATAGGCATAAGCTTCATGTCTAATAATTCTGCCCAGTGAAACTGAACTTTTGCAGCAAAGCAGATACATCACAATAAAACATTCAGAATACTAGAAGTACTTATAATTGGATTACTAAGTTATATATTTATTTTGAAAATATTTACTGTTTTATCCCAGAATAAATTCTCAATAATTTTTGATGGAAAAATAGAAACACTTACTAATTTCTTCTTAACTTTGTGAGGTGCTGAAACATTTCTGGTTGCTGAGGATGGTTGAGGAGTCAGAAATCAGATTAAACAGTATTTTTAGTGTCTCAAATCACTCTTAGTCTAGTCCTTTTCACTCTTGCACTTCCTCTCTACTTTGTTCTCTGTCAGATGCATAGAAATTGAAGGCTGAATGGCTTTTCTTGCATCAAAACTTTTGAAAAGTATAAGCAGCTTTAAGTGTCACTGTATTTTGAGTGTCTAGAGAGTGAGAAAAGGAAAGAGTGTGAATTCAGCTTTTCAGTCATTTTTAGGAAAATAAAAAGGATTCCTACTGATTTCATCAGCAAGATGTTCAGAAGTCTCTGATATAGTCTCACAGTACAATCAGAGACGCGAAAAAGAAATGCTCATTTTACTCCCTCAAGCCTTATCTTTTGAAAGTTCTTACTTGCAACATGAACAGTACTTTTAAGAATAAACCTCTGGAATAGGACTGAAATCTAGCTCAGAAAACCCTTCTGGTTTGGATTAAGGATCAACTAAAAAGGATTTTAATTGATAATCTTAAAAAGAGAAGGATGAAAAGGAGTGGTAAGGACTTTTAAGGGGACTGCCTTCACTATGTCGCCTGGACCTCAGGAATGCATGTGTAGTCTTGGCAGTGATCTGACCAGAAATGCCAGTGTGCTTTGTAATTCTGGCCTAAGTTGTGCTCACCTAGACTTTCCATCCTGTCCCTTTTTTGCCCTGCTGGCAATGACTGTTGCATCACGTATTTCGAAAGATATTCTAGGGCTGCAAATATCTAAGTCTTTGAGCCTGTGAATCATTATTAACATCCCTAATTTTCACCCATATAGGCAAAAGTTGTCACTCCCAAGTTGAAAGTCTCTTTCTGTAACTTCAGCATTCATTGGTTAAGCTCNAAAAAAAAAAAAGAGATGACTGAATGCGGAACAATGTTTTACACTAGGAAGGTCATCAGTTTCCTTTTCAGAACTGAAAGGAAACGTATTTATTGTTCCCCTTCTCTTTATTTTACCTTCTACAAACACAAAAATTCCACCAATGATCAGTGAAAAAAGGGATCTTCTCTCAGTGCAGTGGTGATTAGACTTCCCCTCTGACAGCACAGACTGAGCTTCAGAAAAAGATTCTTCTGCTACTCATTTAAGAAAATGGGCCTGATGCCTCACATTTTGCTATTTATGAGGTCCTTTATACCCAGATAAAAGCAGGTATGAAATGCAATCAGTTCAGTCTTGTTCTCTTACATCTGCTATATACAGACATAAATCATGCATGAGCTGCTTAGTAGGGAAGAATCAAGTTCCAAATATCTATGTTTTATGAACTTCAATAGTTTCCTGTGAGTCAAAACTAGGCTGGGAGAAAAAAAGTACTTAAAGGAACTTCAAGCAGGTGATTGTTCCAATCTTTTGTGTCATCTCACGAGCTTTGTCAGCAGTGATCTGAAACTTTACCTGCCCAGGTTCTCAGTCTGCTGGCATTTAATCCTTTCTTCTCTGGGACAATGTTAACCACCCCCTTCTTTGGCCACCCCAAGGACAAAACAAATCAGGAGAGCATGATTTTGCTGCTGAAAACTTTTTCTCTTTTAAGTAGCATGAGACAAATATAAGTGACACAGTACAAGTTATTGCCATACAAGTCATGGATTTCCTGGGGGTATGTATGACCACAGTCTGTTCTATTTCTCACATGTGTGACAGTTAATTTTGAAGAGTGGGAGGTGAACCAGAGGAGAGGAAATGGGAGGGCAGAGACTCAGCCTTCCTTTGGTGTCTCTTTCATGGGAGTGACTGAGGTTCATACCTCATAAAATATTCATCACATTGTTTGAAGAATAAAACAACACGTGTGAGTCTTCTCTCAGCCTTTAAGAAAGAGAAAAATTCCTCATGGATATGATTTATATTCATTGTGTAAGCTTTTGTGTGGTTGGTAAGTCAGTGAGAATAAAGATCGTGTGGAAAAACGGTTTGAAAGGTGTTGTGTGTTGTAGCTCACAGCCCTCATTGTGCTGCAGAAATATGATTTATTTTTATACTTCACTAACAAGACTCTCTGGTGAGATGGATGTTAATCTCCACAGACGTCTCTTCCCCTAGAAAAAAAAAATATTCCTAGAAGACATTTTTTAATAAGCTGTAGGAACTGCCTATCCTTATCTATACCTCCTATTAAAATGAAGGCAGCCAACTTCTGAAGATTATTTCACTGCATTTTAAAGAGGAACAATCATTCAAAAACAAGGAGTGCTTGCAGAAATAGCCTAATCTATTACTACCTTTTAGTTCCAAAATTATCCGACTCCCCCTCTGCTTCCTCCTGCCAGTCTCAGAAACAGTGCTGACTGAAACACTGGCACCTTACCACAGTGTCCCTGCCTTTTGTTCAGTTCTCCCCTCATAGTCTTCAGTAGCTCCAGATCTTTCATAATTTCTTTAGCAACATGGTCTTATTTGTTTTTCTGTGCTGCCCTGTTAAATTTCCTTCTCATGAAAATAAAGACATTTTTTAATTTTTTGAATCAGTCACTTTCACAGATAAGGTCCAATAGTTTGTAAATATTTTCTTTCTTGACTATATGCTATACCATGCTCAGTCATACTTCTTTATTGAAGTTAGTGATAAAACCCAGGTGAATATACTTTGGATCATGCTCTCAGTCTTCTCTTCCAAACAGTGCCTCATGCTGTCCTTAATCCTGGGATAACTAAACTGACTTTTTCTTCGCATAATTTAGCATCTATCACCCTTCAAACTTTTCTCCCTAAAATCTATTTTACTTCTAAGGCTAAACCTTTTTTGGAGGCTATAATTAGGTCCTGTCTCCTATCTAAAAATTGTTTTTAAATGACAAAAATGATGTGCGTATCCTTGCATGTTGTGGATTGTGGGTCTCCTCACACAATCTCTAGTGTTCCCTCACAGGAGTATAAATAAAGTATATCTATAATAATATATAAAACATATTATATATATAGTAATATATGATAAAGTATATATTTGGTGATATATAATCACATGGTTCTTGTCTTGGTACCACTCACCATAATGACACGTGACACAAGTGGACCCATGTCACAGTTAGCATCAGTAACATGGTGTGGGAATGTGATTTCTGGGTGTGATTGCTTTTTCTACCGGTTTGTCATGGTCACCATGGCTACCTAAATAATGTTTTAGGAGATTTTCAGGGTGGTGAGATGGTCCCAAACTATGGTTGTTCTAGAGTAAAGGAAGCATCAAGTTCTTCTGTAGTTATTTCCACTGTTAGACAGGTGCAATTCTAGTTTTACTCTTCCATCATAATTGGAATTACAGAGCAGCTTGCTTTGGGAAAACTAATTCTGTGCAGACATCGATACTCAGTAAAAACTATTAAGAGATAATAATTCTAACAGAAAATTTAATGTTGGGGAGAAGACATACTGCTTGTGTGATCTGAAAGAATCACAATCTAACCAGTTTGTGGGATTTAAAAATATGACCCAAATAATTACCTGCTTCAGAAATGCTTTGCTTTGTGATACTTTTTTATGCTTTTTTCCTGTAATATACTGGTATTTGCACTGTCGTCAGACCATGGCATGGTCCAGGTCTCACTCATACTAGCTGGTGTATGAAAGAATAAGAACTCTCTTTCTGTGGTGTTTACAATGTGAGACAGCAGCTGGAAACAACATGCCAGGGAAGTACAAGACTGAGGCAATACTGATCAATACATTGGGCAGTGATCACAGCAGTGCCTAATTGATGGGGTTCTTTATGCAAACAGCACCACAACAGTGTTAAGGAGGCTTTGCGAGAGTTTATAGGAAGTTTGAAAGTTGTGAGAAAAAGCATAGAAAGAGATCTGCAGCTATTATATAGTGTCAAATCCATTAGTAGGGAGATGACAATTATGTTGCATTTGAAACATTTTTTGGTAATACCGGGGCAATGCAACAGGCAATCTGAACTGAAATATTCTCCATCTAGGATTTAACCATGGAGGGCCTTGGCATAAATAATTTTTTAAGCTTTCAGAGTTTTTTATAGGGCATCAAAGTTTATTTCAGGTTCATTTCAGCTGTCCCTTTCTGTAGAAAGTCCTGTCAGCTGCAGAATACCTGAAAGGCTCTGCAAGAAATTCTGCCAGAAGACAGGCTGACATTACGCTCTTTATTCTAGAATTTCACTGAAGTGGTATGCCCATGAGTCAATTTTGTTATGTATAAGCACAAAATGGGAGAAATGTTGTTCCATTTTCAGTCCAAGGGGCAGATCCCTAGTTTCAAAATAATAGCTTTAGTGACAGTAATTGATTTTAGGAAAAAAGTTAAATATTTATATAAAAGCAGAAATACAGCACAAAGAAGTCTGCATGCCCAAAGTTTCATTAGGCAACCTGTACCCAGTCTCATCCGCCTCATAACTAAAAATTTCTTCCTTGTATCCCACCTTGACCTACTCTTTCAGTAGGTACTCTCTCAGTGTAAAACCAGTGTCAGTTGTCTTGCCGCTACAGGTCATGGTAAAAAGTCTTTCTCTGTCTTTCATATAAATGTCCTTCAGATATTGAAAAGCCACAAGGTTATATCCCTTTATGCTAAGCAAAATACTACAGATTACAATTTTATGGAAAAATGTGCATGGCAATTTTATTTTCTTAGCATTTGTCTGGTTTATAGCTGTTCCTCAGTGACAGGCTTTGGAAAGCTTTGATTTGTAGACCAAAAAAAGAGTCACCACAGACTTCTTGGGACTGCTGTATCCAACCTGAAGGATAGATACAGGCTTCCATTCCTATGGCAGCTGAAGTAGAAATTGAAAGGCATTAACCTCAACAAAACAGGACACATTGTTCATTTAATGTCAAAATTCAAGTATTTGTCCACTAATTTTTACTCCACACTAAGATTTAGCTCATCAATATCACTGCTACTTTTTCACCTTGAAAACTGTTTAAAAGTGTACTGAGACTTCTGCCCTCCAACACTAAATTTTGGACTTGCTGGAAGTACATCTCTTATCATAAAAAAGCTGAAAACCATTGTCCAGCTGATGCCTTAAAAAAATTCAGCTACTCTTTCAAGAGTAGTGGGTATTTTGTGATTTTTTTGGCATTTTTTAAGGTGAAAATTTTGCTACTAAACCCATTAAAGAATTTAAAATAATTAAAAGTGTTGTATAAACAAGAGAGGGGAGAACATTCATTTTATTACAGATATTTATTCTTCCATATGAAGTTTAATTTAAATGTGCTACTTTCTTTGAATAAAAATAAAGAGCTAATTTAATGTTACTGATCAGGGAAGTGACTCCTAAGATTTTTAGCTTTTTATATTTTTCATATATTGATAGTTTTGTAGATTGCTAAAGCAGGTCTGTAGCTTCCAGTACTTATTTTTCTTCCCTACATTTCTAGCATTATAAACACATTCCTAAATATTATTGTCTTCTTCCAAGAACAGAACAAACTACAAGGACATTCTGTTTTCCAACCAGAATCTGGATCAGACATAACAAAAGTGGGGGGAAAGAAACCTCTGGACTACTGCCAGTGGGGCAGGACCCCAGGAATTTTACCTGGCCAACTAATCTTTTAATTGGACAGTATATGATAAGTATACTAATCAACTAATGTTATAAAATTTGCAGAATTACTACACCCTGTGCTGTTTTCGCCATTTTGTGTACCTGGAAGATTTCAAGAAAAAGTTTGCTTTTATGTTCACTTTACCATTGTTGGGAAGATCTATTCTATTTTCCAGGCATCAGAAGAACTTTGATTTCTGACTAAAAGCATTGTAGCTCATCTTTTCTTTAATAGGAACAGTAAGTAAAAGTGATTACTCGTGCATGCTTGCCATCTCATTAGGCATTTGATGTAAAAAAATTTCCAATAAAAATTCTAAGAAGGTTGTGGGATTTTTTTTTTTTGAAAGGTTGGACTGAATAAGGTTTATTTTTTCCATTAGGCCTTGGAATTTGATTATTCAATCAACATACTTCAATCCAAGAAGTCACTTATGGTCCATCAATTTAGTGATGCTCTTTCTGACATGATTGTTTAAAGAAAAAATGTTATACATAAATAAGATTGCTAGTTTCTTTCAGCTGCACTTTCTTCTCTGGTTTGTGTCACTCATCCAGCAAAATTCATATGCAGAGGAGGTGGAGAAAACTAAAAAATATAAGCAGGACAGAAGAGCCAAGACACACTGATAGTTTTTCTTTAGTAATTATCAGTCTTGTCAAGGGTAAAATAGCAATTTTTTTCTTTTACATTTAAAGGCACATTCTTAATAATTTCTGGAGTCTTGAGGAGTTATTCTGGAAACAGATGTATTTCTCTGCTCACAGACTGAAGAGGAGCATACAATGGGATTGTAGGCATATTAGGAGATTTCTCACCTACCAATTCCTAAAATCTTTGTGATTGACTAATATGGGCCTAAAATCATTATAAGGGAATACATATAAGCTTTATTTTACATAGCTTAGTTACAGGAGACAGTGGCTCCCCTGCATGCTTAAGATTTGTTTTTTCAAATGTCCTTAAAATGGCTTAAGTGCTGCTAAAACCAATAAAACTAAGTGCCTAAATAATCTTGTAGAATCGTCCCAATAAGGCTCTGAAATACACGACCATGGATTATATGACCTGACCTCAGTAGGCAACTGTATATTAATAACAACACTTGCAATATCCATATACAGATAGCATTTATGGTTACATAACGCAGACTTGTTCCAGGAAAATCAATAGCACAGCACTGAGAGCAACAGAAATGTTGGGAGTCTACCTTGTGTTTACAACATGAGATCTGAGGGAACTCTAACCTGCTTCTGTGTCTTAAGCTAAGCCCTTCTTCCATGGGAAGTGTCTCTTTTAAAGCTACCAATCACTTTTGTTGGTTCTGAAGTCTGGAATGGGAATGGGATGAAGTGGGATAAATGAACTTATCTGCTTGCACTGAATGCCAGAGCTGAATAAATACAATGGTCCAAAGTCAAAATACTAAAAAGTACTAGGGTCACATAAACACCATATAAGATACTGAGACTGGAACGAGTTCATCTATTATATTTTGCCATGCTGGATTGCTAAGTGAACTAACCAGCTGACCAAAGTGTGAGTGATAATAATTCATACTTCAGAGTAAACAGCTTTAGCCAAATTAGTGTTTTGTTCCTGATTCTGTTTTTAGGAACATGTTCAAATTTAGGCTTATAACTCCTGTTTTTTTCAAGGGCCTGCTTGGTCCTGGAGAGACTAGGTGGAAGTGCTTCATCGATGTGCTTCAGCAGAGCACAAGAATGGTTCATTTCACTGCATGTCAAGCATGTCAGAAAAACCTAGTGTGAATGAATATGGAGCCTCTGACCTCAGACACATAAAAGACTGTAGGTGGAAGAGGCCTTCTTGATAACACAAAAACTAATGAAAATGTGTTCCTGTTGCTACAAGGGGAGTGAACAAAGACATGGAGATGGTGGAGGTACATTTTTGGCTCTGTTTTTTCTGGTAAAATCAGCCCTTAAAACACCCAAGTCTCTAAGCCTCCCAGTCCATGGGACCAGACAGAACTCACCAAGAACAACTGTCTGGTGTCTTTGCAGTGCTTATTTCTGTCATCTTCAAATATTGCAACTTTGTTTCTGATGCTTAAAAAAGGGCAAACATCACATCATCCTCAAAAAGAGTAAGAAGGAGAATCCACTCTATACAGGCAGGTCTGCCTTCCCTTAGTGCCTTGGAAGGGCCTGGATGTACCCTGACTTGAGCAAGGCTTTTGTCACAGCATCCCAGAGTTGCCTTAACACTGAATTAGTGAGATCCAGTTTAGATAGCTGAATGACATGGCGACAGGATGCATAAACTCATAGGGTTTTGATGGTAGTGCAAATTTCAGCTGATGGGCATTAACTACTGTTGTCTAGTGGCTGAACTGGTGTTGTGTCCATGCAGTTTACTGGCTTTATTACAGCCTAGAAGCTAGGAAAGAAAGCAATGCTAGATAGTTTTTGGATGACATCAGCCTGGGAGGAGCAGTCAGTGAGCTGGAGGGCAGGGCTGTAATTGAGAAGGACCCGGAAAAATGGCTTGATGGTAACCCTTTGGAGTTCCCCTAAGGCCAAGGAAAGTCTGGCCTCAAAGGTGACAACCAGCTATGAAGAGTCCCCACTGTGGCCAGGGCACAGGGCAAACAAAAAGAGGCTGAGAGCTGTGTCAGTCCAAAGCAATGGTTCACATGATTAGTACAAGTAACTATTTCACTTGATATGAATAAAAGATAAACCAACCACCAGTGGCATTCTCTTGATTTGCTTGGTGTAAAACCTTGCTGGGGTCAGACTATGCAGTACCCAGTAGTATCCCCTCACCCAAAATATCAGTTTCTGTACCAATACCTCACTGCAGGAGGTAGCCAGGTTAGTAAGGCAAGACTTACCTTTGATAAATCCACCCTGGCTGCTCCCAGTCATGTTGTTTTTTGTAGCTTCAAGAGTCCACAGTGGGATTCACTTCATCCCCTTCCCAGAGACTGAGATAAGGTTGAGTTACTGGTCTGTAGTTTCCAAAATCCTTCTTTTGCCCTACCAGAAGATCAGTGTGATATTTGTTTTCTTCAGTTTTCTGACCACTTACAACCATATGCTGAACAGGTACCAATCTGGAGTGATAATTTTGGAAAGGGAGTAAAATGAACTTTTTTCCTTTTAAAAGGTTGAGAAGAACAACTTTTCCAAGCTGCCTGTAGAGTGTAGCTTGGGATTTCTTTATTTATTTCACTAATTTTATCTGTGCCACAACCTCACTTCATTTTGACTGTTTTATGTTTAAACGCAAGAGGAAACCTGATATTTTCAAAATCAGGATGTTATTAATTACCTTCACAGATCAGATTTCTGGACTCTCTTTTTTATAGTCTCCATCAGTGGATCATTTTACATTTAGATTCAGAGTTTTCTTTACTTATTGTAGAGCACTGCAGCTAAAACAGAAACACGGTTTTCAGTCTTGATATTCCGGTAATAGAAATCTCCAACAGGCTTGATCTAAATTAAATTTCCACTTCTACCATGTCATTGGAAGGGTATCAGATTTTGTCACTAGCTTTTGGATCTGGTCCTGTATTAATATGACTCTTAAAACCTTCCTAGAACTCTGTAAAGACATTTCAAGCTGTATAGACAAATAGTTAAGAATTACCTTAGTTGAAGAAAAAAACTACTTTGATTACTTTGACTTTTAATCCTATATTGTGTACTTTGTTTTTATTCATATCCCACTAAATTTGAGAACTAAATTTTATTGCCTGAATTTTAGGTATAGTTAAGTGAAATACTAGTTCTTTAGAAATAGCTCCCCATCCATGCATGTGAATACCTATGTCAAAATTTTAGTTTTCGTTAGTGAAATAGGTTTCCCTGAGAAAGCTATATGGATAAAAAGAAAATTGTCAGACTCCTTATGAACATTTTTTATTTTTATGCAGTTGTTGACAATGAGGCCTGCCTCTTATTGANTCAATACATCTCTGATGTGGTCATAACTATCACTTCTAGGAGTGACAAAGAGTTTCTCATTGAATCTAAAGCAGCTGGTGGAAGTTTGTCTTCTTCTTTCACCTCAGTGGCATCTACTGAGGAATGTTGTCGGTGTAGAGAAGTCAAACTTTCTAAATGTCTGATATATATAATAAAAAGCATTGTACTTCATCAACACTCATGCTAATCTTTATCACTTTTTGTACACTGAGCTTATATCAATGCACAGGCAGTTGGGTAGCACATATCTGAGCTAGTATGAGTGCACAGCAGAAGAAATCTTTCCAGAGCTACACAAATGGTAGGCTCCTATCCAGATCCAATTAATGCATGTTTTTCAAGCTTCACAAAGCTCATGGGTGCCATTTCCTCTATTCATTTCCAGGAGTCAGCTGCACATGGCTTGATGCTGCGCTGAGATGTACAGGTTTTTTGCAATGTTTGGGCTTCATATCAGAAGCTGGTGTACTGCTTCCTAAAGGGTATCCTACTAAAATTGCCTGTCTGACCATAAGTAGGCATATTCATTTGTTCTTCCACCCATAATCTTTTTAATTAGAAAAATACTGGGCCTCACTTGGTTCACATTTCACCACTAACTACCTTGATGTTACAGTACTCCTTGTCACTTCATCAGTATACTGCTAGTCCAGGCAAGGAAGCTGCTCTTTAAAGTTACTCCTCCAAGCACAGTTTGGAGCTTCTATTAGGGTATCAGAAAGTAGAACCAGAAAAAAAAAAAAGTGCTTTTATTTCAGCTTCTTTGAAAAACCATCCAAAAAACAGTAGAATTTGTGAAACCACAGAGGTGAGTGGCTGCAGACACAATTTCAAAAGCACTGTGGGAAACATGATTGTACTACTCAAAAGTGGGAGTTTAACAAACTGTGGTGGGTTGACCATGACATGATGCCAGATGGCTACCAAAGCCACTGTATCACTGCCCTTCTCAGCTGGACAGGGGAGAGAAATTATAACAAAAGTCTCATGGACTGATACAAGGACAGGGAGAGATCACTCAGCAGTTGGTGTCATGGGCAAGACAGATTTGACATGAAATTAGTTTAATTATTGTTAATCAAATCAAAGTAGGTTAATAAATAAAACTAAAAAACACCTTTAAAACACCTTTCTCCCACTCCTCCCTTTTTCCTGGGCACAACTTCTCTCCTGAATTCTCTCCCTCCTCCCTCCACAGCAGCATAGGTGGATGCACTGTGAACAGTTCATCTCACGTTGTCACTGCTGCTGTTTCCTTTGTAGACCTTCTGCAACTGAAACCTTGTCATGCAAACCCAATACAAAATATAAAGTGATAGGACTGCAAGTGACTATTCCTGCTGTAATCATCTCTGCTGGGTGGACAAAAAGTGGTTTTATTTTCACTTTCTGGTTAGATGTTCTATTTAGGCAATGCTCTGAGGAATTTCAATTCAGGCCAACAGCTTGTGTGCTGTGTAGTAATTGTATTTCTCTTGTATGAACCAGTGTGTTGGTTGTCTTAAACTGCAGGACAACAAGGTTCTTCTTGCTTCCACATGACCTGTGATCACATGCAACTGCTGAGTAGAATGACTGATGGCATACTGTTGTAACAGAAATGGCTGGAGACAGATCTCTCTGTGAAGCAGTACTTGAGGACAATGTACATTTCTTGAAGCTTTTAAATTAAACCATGTGCAGTGCATGCTTCATGGGAAAAGTGCTTATTTTTAAAAAAACATTCACTACCCAGAACAGCATAAGCAATTAATCTACAGGCTAGCAATGTTTTACCTGTTCCTTTTTAGACAGAAAATCAATAAATATGAGTAACTTGAAAAACTAACAACCTTTTGATGTCCACTGTTGAAGAGAGTCAGAGAATTGACTTTGCATTGAGAGAATCACAGAAGTTGGTAGCTTCCTTCATTCATTACTGGTGTCAGTGGGCAGCAACTGGGGCAGACATACTTGGGAAATAATGGTGCTTTATACAACCATTCCCACCTTCAGTGTCCCTAGAATTTATGTAGTTCTTTTATGTCTGATAAGCTAGATAAGTTGTACCAAAGTGTTCCTCTGTTATGAGTAAACAACTAGAATGCCTTTCGGCGATCAATACCTTTCCTCTGTACCAGATGAGAGACAAAATAGAACCTATTAAGGATGTATGAAAATAAATTGCTAGCACACCTCTGTACTTGTAAAGCTGACCTTTCTAATAGCACATCATTCCAGGGAAGCATCCATTTGTGTCATGGTGCTGTAAATTGATCTGCCTCTGGCATATTTGTTTCTTTATGAGGAACTGTGCTTTAAAAAGTTTTATTTGGGATTACTGTTACTGTTCTTACTGGGATGTGCTAAATATTATGTTTAACAGTTTTGAAAATTTTGGTCTACAAAAGCAGTACTTCAGTGTTATGCTGGAGTTATGCTGGTAGTTCTTACAACTACCTTTGTAAGATCCTGTGCGGCATAATCATAGCAAACTAATATTTAAAAAGTCTGTTATCTTAGTATTTCATGTTCTCTAACCTGTTATAATACTCATTATCATGGTGTGATAGAGATTGATTAATGTAAAATACAGTCAATTAGTATAGGATATTATATTCATTCTGATATTTTGGGGGAACATTTAGGATATTATACCGTGCTGTAATTTTTTTTTAATATGCATTGAACTACTAATTCTTAGTTGAAATGAGGGACACACTGAGGAAAACAACAGCATAACTGTTGTTCTAAACTCAAGCTTTAATGAAAACTAAAAAAAATTATGGATATCAATTTTATTTTAGTCTCATTGGCAACTCTCCTAACTCAGCAAGACTCCTAAGAAGAGACTAAAGCTGCTTGTTCAATTACAAGCCTTGGAAAAGACATTCCTTTATGATTGTGTGAGCAGTTAATTATTATTTTTTTTTTTGCATATTTCCTCAGTGTGCTCCCAGGTGCAGTTTAGAAGTGAATAAGGAATCCTTGCTTCACTGAATTCCACTGTAATTTTGCCACTGGCTTCTCTGAGGAACTATGTCACTGGTTTTCCCAGAAAAGCACAACTGTCAAATCTGATTAGTGAGATTTTACTTTGATTTTTGCTAGATTGCACACATCCTAATGTGTATAAAGACTGTGGAAACTGGGCCTGGATTTTCACCTTAAATATGGTAATAGTGGTAATCTGCCTAACAGAAATGTATGATAATCAAAATGATGATATTGCTGAAATTAAAGTGTGGCACTGATAATTCAAATGTATAATCTGAAAATCATGAGGTACAGGCAGAAAGCATTATTCTCTATGAATATAATGCAAATGAGGTTATTATTGATATTCATAGTTCAAAAAAGTTGCAAGAAACAATGAAAAAGATTCAGAAAAAGTCTACATGAGTAAGTGATAGGATTAGGAGTTTATTTTTTTTTCTTCCTGATGTAGTATTAGAAATACAAATTCATATGCCTACATGAATGGTAAAAGTATTTGTGATAGATAATTCTTAACAGACAAAAAGGTAGAAAACAGCATCCAGCACATTTAGAATAGCAACCACCTTTAATGATAGTGATAGTTTACGATAGTTAATATCAGTGACAACACAATTACTTAAAAAGGAATGATGCAGCACTAGTTTACATGAAATTTTATTTTGGAAAACTTTGTTTATATAAAACATAGTCTGTATTTAAAACAAACAATGAGTCTAGTATGTGAATTGCTAGAAAGCTTTTTGGTAAGCTGTAAGTGAGCAAATAATGTATGCAGTCTACTAAACTTGTTACTAAATTATCTGTTTAGGGGTTTTTTTTTTGTTAGTGTAACACTTCCTACTTTGAAAGTACAGAATTTTGCAAATGATTTCTCACCAAAAAAATTACACTCTAAACTACTTCAGTTACTTCCTTCATATTCCAAATTCTCTATACCTGTTGCATGTGGTGTCATAACTAATATCAAGTATTGAAGTAATTACTTTGATAATATTAATACATTTTAGCCTCCCACTGATAAGTCAAAATTATTTTAATATTGCCTTAATCTGATGAAAACAGCTTCAGTTTTAAAACGGTGTAAAAAAAGCAACCAAAAATTAATAAAAAAATATTTGTGAAGAACTACATCATTTTCCCATCAAACTAGTTTTTGGAAATAAAAGTAGACACCAGAGGATTGCTTGGTAACATTTGTATATTCTTGGTTTCATTTGGTTGAAAAGGAGGAATTATGTCAACCTAAAGGATATGTGGGATTTTATTTGACAAAGAGGAAGAACTTCAGCTTTTTAACACGTGCAAATTTGACACATTCCACTTTTAGAAAAGAAAAACACAAAGAAAAATCAACACAATTCAGAAATCTAAATCAGACTTAACATTAAAATGGGATCTATGTTCATCAGCTCGTTTTGAAGTAGATTGACACATTTTTTTGAAACTGTGCATATCATAAAGAAATATTAATAATCATATCACAGCTTCAGGTAGTACAGAGTCTATCTAAATGAAATGCCAGCATCATTTTTTTTTAATCTATTACAAATATTTATAGCATCTTTCCTTCTAGAAAAATAGTAAAATAGCACTCTGAAGCCAAGAAAAGAAGAGACCATAAAATTGTGGAGGGTGCTTGTTATTTCAGAATAGCTGTATTTCTTACATTCTAAAATTTTACTTATTTGATATTATTATAATTATAGCTAAGCTTATAATTCCCATGGGGGAATTTCTCTCAAAGATATCTGTAATAAAAGAAAGTTGTATTACATATTCATTTCTACATATGAACACATCGAAATATAGCCAGAAGAATAGAAAAATAAAAATATTAAAGAGCCAAACTTCTCCTACACTTAATTTACACTGTAGTTGTTCTGTACCACTGAGCACTGGACGAGGAAAAAGATAAGAAATTATTGTCTCATCTTACATGTATGATATTAGTGAATTTTGCTGAGCTTCTGAGGAGCAACAGCTAAAGGAGTAAGCTTAAGAGAAACTAAATAGGTTGGCTATGGTAATGTTAGCCATGGCAGGAGTGAATTCTCTAATTAAAAATCCAGAGATAAGAGCAGTAAATTCTTGAGACTACATGATATTCATCTAAGAAATCACAGGAAAACAAGTAATGTCTCGTCTTCTAAGGAGAGTATATGATTTTATATTAAAATTTTTATCTCCTGTGTCATACAACTTTCCCAAATGAGGTTTGTTAAGCCCCCTGACTTTCTAATAGGCCCATCACTTGTTATTAGATAGTGTACTAATACCCTGTATGCTCTTATAGGATTGACAAAACTGCCTTTATTTTTCCTGAAAATTTTGCACCCTGAAAGAGTACCATGTAAGTTTTTGACCTACTCAGGGTAAGCCAAATCCTTTTGGTTTTTTCCCGAGGAGAAAGAGATTTCTTCATGCATTTGTATTTACAAGACAACTTACAAGAGCAGTAGAAAGATCATCAGAACATCTGATTCAAGAGAAAAAGAAACAGTAGTCAATAAGAGAGCAGATGAGTTAGATAAATTTAATGGTCACCAAAGCATTGTTCCAAGTGGTTTTCAGAGCTCAGTAGAATCATGAAGTCCTTGAATAAGCGTATTCATATTAAATGTGAAGTGTTATTTGTTGAAATCACAGTCAAACAATGCACTCTACTTTAAATTACTGTGACTTATTTATTTATTTATTTAGCTTGAGTTTTGTTTGAAGAGTAGTGAAGGTAGCACTAATATTTAAAAAGAATATTTTTCTTTGTTGCATATGAAGAGATTGCTGGGTGAAATCCCTGCATACTGAGGTAAGAAGGAATTCTTCATGTGTACAGGGCTCCGTACAGGGTCTTGGCGTAGCTCTGTCCAGAGGAGGATACCCCACACTGAATTCCTTCTGATGCTGACTGAGCAATTAGTGGGCTTTTTTATGTGGTCCACCTCAAAGAACAGTGAGAAGTCCAAAGCCACCCTGATCTCATGGAGATTTTCTGAAAATAGCTATGGTTTGATTCAGCTCTGCTGTTTCCAGCAACGGTTTTATTTTTTATTTATAAATGTATTAATTTATTTTGTATGTCTTCTCTTCCACCCAAGTGGCTTTTTGTTTCTCTTCTTGAAAAGTTAATTTTCCCAATTTATTCCCTGGTGAAAGATGCCTGTCTCCTTCCTGCAGACTAAAAGCTTTTCAATCTGCTTTGGAGAGATCATTTTGCAAAATATATTATATAACAATTACATTCATTACGGACAATGGCTCACTCTTAGAGTGAAAATACTTGTTCTGTCACTGCCACGGCTGTTTTTCAGGTTTTGCTGAGCTGTGATCATTCGCCATAATAGGTGAGGCATATTTTAACCAAATTAAACTGGTTTGGTTTGGGTCTTTTCTGACAATATTTAAATAAAAGCTTGTGGATATTATGTGGGCCAAAAACCAAAAAAAAGAAACCAAACCCTATAAAAAGTAATTCTGTAAGAAATTTCTGTGGTTTTTTCTACTGATTTTTATTTCTGAGTAGATTGATTGAACAAATGTGTTTTGATGGGTAGACATGGAAAGCTGAGGTCTGAAGAAATGAACCCATGACTGAAAAGAAAAACACAAGCTGTTTTTTAGACTTCATCTTTGAATCAGCATTAGACTAAAAGGAAAAAAAAAACAACAAAAAACCCATGGATAAATGTGTCCAATGCTGTTTTTGCATAAAAAATTAACATTCATTAAAAATTCATCAATTGACTGACATGCTTGATTCGATTAATATTTGAGATGCAACATGGACCTTCAATCTTACATCTACATCGTAGCCATGTGGTGACTGTTTTGAATGTGCCCTGAGTTTTCTGTGCCAATATGGCAGATAATTTCACACTGAGATCACTGTAGTAAGAGTCCTTACAAGGCAATTATAACTTTTTTCTATTTGCATTTTCAAAGAGATACATAGATATTAATAAGCAGAAATACTTCATGATAACTTTATGAAGTTTTTCCACAATTTCCTGTTCCTCTCAACCTACAGCCATGTAACTCACAGTTTATACAAAATTTACTTTCTTATTAATCTAGTCAATAGAATATTTTTCTTACGTTTGCATCAGTGCATCCGAAGAAGAAAATATCACACAATGCATACTCCTTAAAAGCCACGAAAAGGAGAGTCTATTATCTCCAGAATTACAATTCATATTTTGTTTGCACTTATTATTAAAGCAACACGCCAAAAAACAAAATAAAGAAACATTAGTAGATCAGCCTCTCTGTTTCTGTTTTAAAGTATGTAAGTTTTCTGATTTCTGTTATAAAGTGTGGAAGGAAAAAGTAACACAAGGTACACAAACATTACCAGATCCCACAAACATTTAATTTTCTCAATGTATTTTTTTGAAATCCAGGACTAAAAAAAAATTGAAAACATCAAATATTTACAAACCTAGAATTCTTGCAGGGTGAATTCTTCTATATAAGTTGAAACACTTTGATTGATCATGTGAAAAGACATAGATGGAATAGAAATGGATTATCTAACTTAAGAGAGATCATGACATATCAGCAATTTAAAAAAAAAAAATCCTAACATTTATTTGAATAGGAAATGCCTTCACAGTGATTGTATAAGAACTTCTGGTATTGAAATACTGAAGATACCTTACCTGAAGCAAGTCATGTGGTATGCTCCCCTTCTGCAAAACAAAATTATAATAGCTACTATTGAAGATGTATGTTTAAAGAGAAATATTTTCAACAGTATGAGGCATTCAAATATTATACTTATGTAAATGGCAAAACCATAAAATGCTATTGAGAATGGTGTTGTAAAACTCTGAACTGAAGCGCATCATGCAAGAAAGCCTTCATATATATCATATTTTAGAAGTTCTCTGTAACTTCCATCTCCTTTCTGCTCTAATCCTAAAAACTTTTCTTCCTGGTCTCTGATAATGTTTTGAAGCCTATCCAAATAATAGTTGTCACATACCCACTAGAAGGAAATTAAGCTCTCTGATGCCACTTATAATGTAATTTACTTCATCTGTTGAAGGTCCTGTAATATCATCACTGATACAGTGTAATGATGCAGCACCTCAGACATAAACTGGTCCATTAACTTTCAAATGATCTAAAATAGGAGGGCTAGGCATGACATCTCATTTTAGATCCAGTCTTAGTGGATTTTGTAATGTTGCTGTCTATCTGTCGGATGTGAAGGGTTGTATGTAGGACTTTTGCCTGTGACTAAAAGCCACATGTACACTCAGAAAAAGTGAAAATTGAAACCAGTTTGGGAAAATTAGATCAGAAGGTGCCTATACACAGGGCACCTAGGCATTGATCTCTAGGATTGAAAACAGCAAGCACATAGGCTAAAGTCCAAATGCACAATGAGTTACACACAGGCACCATAATATTCATAAAATCAGAGTTGAATTTGACAGAAAATAAAACATGGGAACATAAGTGCACAAACATAAATAATTTTGTATAGGGTTGCTTAAAGCCAGCTGTTGGTAAAACAAGATTTTTATTATAAATGAAAAAACCTCGTCTTTGGTCAGTCATTTGCTAATTCAGCAACTCTCCTTTTCATCACATGGGATTGTATAATCAGGAATTAATCTGACAAAGTGCACACACACCCCAACCCCAAATCTGGAAAATTATCAAATTTTAATTTAAACAGTTTAAAGAAGGATGACTAAGGATAGATGTCTCTGATAGCATTAGTAAAAGAGAAGGAGTCTGAAAGAGAGTGCAACTGTGTGTGAGAGACCGTTTCATTTTCTCACACGAGTGAAATGAGAAGGATTGGGCCTGTCCTTAACTTTAATGGGGAGCAGCAGCAAGGTCCCCAGTGTTGGGTTTGGACCTGCTTGCTTTCCTACCTTTCTTCTTTTCCTCTACTTCTCTGCTGTTGCTGGGTGCAGACCCCATACTTACATTAAAAGTTTACACTGAATTTTGCAGAACCTTTTAAGATTTACATGTTTTAACAAAAAGGGACTCTTAACCCAGAACCCCTATTTGGGGTAGTATCAGCAAAGACTAAAGGGTTGCTGTTAGTCCTGGTGTGTCAGGGGAGGGGTGGGAGGCTTCTTCTGCTGAGAATAAAAAAAGAGGTTCTGGGGAGCCATTAGCTTGGAAATCCCACCTGGAACAGCACCATCAAGTACTGGAAGCTGTCCATAGCAGGAGATGGAATTATCATGTCTGGAAGGAGATCTCAGGATGATACATAGCCACCCTGCAGTCATCAAAGTGTTTTGATCCCTGAGTTGTCATGGGAGCATCCATTTAGCACAGAAGCATTTGAAATTGATGATCATGTCCATCTGATCTTCATAGAACCATAAAATCATAGAAGCATAGAATATCCTGAGTTGGAAGGGACCCATGACGATAATCAAGTCCAACTCTTAGCTGTGCATAGGACAACTACAAGAGTCACACTGTGACTGAGAGCATTGTCCAAATGCTTCTTGAACTCTCTCAGGCTGGTGCTGTGACCACTTCCCTGGGGAGTCTGTTCCAGTGCCCAACCACCCTCCGGGTGAAGAACCTTTTTCTAATATCCACCCTAGACCTCCTGACATAGCTTCAGGCCATTCCCTCTAGTGCTGGCACTGGTCACCCCAGAGAAGAGATCAATGCCTGCCCCACCATTTCCCCTTCTGCAAATGCTGAAGACCGTGAAGAGGTCAGTCTCCTCCAGGCTGATCAGACCAAGTGACTGCAGCCACTCCTCATATGGCTTCCCCTAGAGGTCCTTCACCATCTTTGTTGCCCCCCTTTGGACACTCTCTAACAGCTTAAGGTATTTCTTATACTTTGGCACCCAAAAGTGCCCCCAGCACTCAAGGTGAGGCTGCCCGAATGCAGAGCAGCATAAGACAATCCCCTCCCTTGCCCGGCTGGCGATGCTGTGCCTGATGCACCCCAGGACATGGGTGACTCTCCTGGCTCCCAGGGCACTGCTGGCTTGTGTTCAACTTGCCATCAACCAGGATCCGCAGATCCTTTTCCACAGTGCTGCTCTCAAGTCTTGTTCCACTGTCTGAACACACAACCAGGGTTGCCTGTCACAGACGCAGAATCTGTCAAATGTCTTTGTTAAACATCATAGGGCTGGTGATTGTGCAGCAATCTAATTTTTTCCAGAAGTCTACTGTAAGAGATGGCATCAAAAGCTTAACTGCAATCCCAAGGTTTACATCAACGGGCTTCTCTTTTTTGTCTAGCTGGGCTACCTTGTCATAGAAGAAAATTGAATTTTACAAGCTGCACTTTCCACTCATGAAGTCAAGCTGGCTGTGACCACTTGTTGTTAGCAATCTTTTTTGCTAAAACCTCCTGCCTAACTATCCCTTAGGCATGTCTGAGCAACCCTTCCTGTTTAGTCCTTGTATCTGTGGATGCGCTTCAGCCAGCATGGCTGTGAGTCACTGTATTGCCTGGGCACAAGCAGGGACCTCTGCCCTGCAAAAGGATGTGGCCTATTCTGAATTGTCTTTTCTTTACTGAATTTATTGTATTTAAAATAATGAATAGTAGTGATTTCTTGTTTAGGTACTGCTGTTAGCGTATAATGTTTTTTGCTAGGTTACATAATGATGTATAATTGGATACAATATTGTAAACACATCTCAATATAACTACTGCGAAGCAGTAACTGAGAATTCAAAAGGTCAGAGCTCAAAACAAGTGTTGTTGTTTTGTTATTGCATTACATTTTTACTTTTATGCTTGTAAGCTGTATGCTGCAGCATCTTACAACAAGTGCATTTGTTTAGGGAAACTCAGGGGAGAAGAGACATAATCATGATTAGTAAAAGAATTTCTTCTCAGGAGACATAATTAAAAGCCCATTGAACTTTCTAGACTCCAAAACTTGGCATCCCTGGAACTGAAGCTGTAACCAAAGGATGTTTGTATAATCCTGCAACATAGTAATGTTACTACTTTGCATGAATAACTGTAGCTTGCTTAGCCTGACCTCTTTTGATCTTTATCTCTCCAGTAAAATGGAACCATACTCATGTGCACAATTTGATGGTGATTCTCTATAGTTTTACATCCAGTAAAGAGCCTGAGAGAAAGGAGGTGTCTGGGTCTCTCCTTTCTCTCATTTGGAAGAGTTGTCTTCTAAGAAAAGAAGGAGATGCAGAGGTCCAGATTAGGACTGTTGTAGTAAAAGCATCATAAGTATCTCAGTACACACAGTCATAATTCAAACAGACAAAAGGCAGCTGTAGTAAAAGTTATACATACTGTCATGAGTGCATATGTGTATGAGCCTATATGCATCTTTATATAGATGTAGACAGAATACTCAATCTTCCAAAAATCATTGGATTGTATGATGTTTTCTATAAGGTAGTCACAAGCAGTCAAATCTTTTTTATAAGGTAGACAAGTGCAGCTATGTCTGTATTTTGCAATTCCTTATGTATCACTGGGAAGTGAAAAAGAAATCTTCCTTTTACTACCTTCCCCATTTTCAGAACTTATTCCATTAGGCAACTGAATTTTCAAAATGAGACATCATTTTACTGTGGGATGTTCACTGAGCATTTCTGCTGTCATGCAAAATCACATCTATACAGGGTGAAGTAAGATTAGAAATTATATTTTGACCCCATAGAGTGTTTTTCATTCAGCAACACATAAGTCATGAATGGTGCTTTAAAGGAGTTAAAGAAATAGCTGCTGTAAAGCTCAGTGAAGTGTTGAATGCCACATGCTTGAAAAGAGTTCAATGTCATTTAGTGCTCTGTCACACAACTGAAATAAGACAGAGGGAAAAAATGTTATTTGAATAGCCTCTAAGCTTATTTATATCTGTTTCACTGAACCTTTGGGCTTCTGATGCACCACATTCAGCTGATATGCAATGAGAAACATTAAGGCCAAATGCATAGGTTCAGTCAGAGTATTCATGGCTTAAAGTGTTTAAATTTTCGCCAACTTATTCTTCTTTTTTTGTTGTATGACTTTTCAGATAGCAAAATAGCTGTTCTCAATGTGCTCCACATATATTTTTTAGGCAGCTGCTTATAAAAACCTTTTTGTGCTTATAGTATCCAGATTTGATTGCTCCTCGCTTAGAGTAAGTCTCTTTTCTTCATGACCAGAAGAATGTCTTAAGATTGGGAAATATAATCTTTTTAGTGCCTCTTAGTTTTCTTTTTTGGCTTTATTTCTCATCTTCTATGTGGCCTGAATTAAAAGACTTTTTATGATGATATGGCAAAATGAAGGAAAAAGTAAGTTATGGTATTGAAATGCCATCTATATAGACGCTTCACTTTTTCAACGCTTTCACAATAATTTAGAAGACTGGGAAATGTTGTTACACTCATTTAATACATAGGAGGCTGAAAATAAATAGACAGAAGACCAAATCCAGAATGCTAATTAAAATGTCATGACCTCCATTAATTTTACTTAAAATTAAAAAAACTTAGTGTTTGATCACTCAGTGTATGTAATTTATCAGGAAAAACAAGATACCTGTAGCTGTTATGTCTTATCCTGCCCATTTAACAAATGGGACGTATTTGTCTTTTGAAAGAAACTAACTAATTTTTCATTACTACTGTGCTGAATGTAAAGAACAATTTAAAACTGAAACTCAAAATCCTTACTAGGAAAATTTCTAGCTAGAAACTATTTTTAAATAAAAATATGTATGTACAGGACACTTCACAGTTATGGAAAGTGAATAACCTTTGTAAATTGGAGATAGAAAAACTTTAGAAGACTTCAATAAGTAAAGGTGGTGGGAAAGCATTTCTACACCTGCATTTTAATACAAGGCAAACTGAAATCGTTAAGTTGCTGCAGAATCTAACCTTCCTGCTGAAGGATATTTCTTCAAATTAGCTTGATTTTGTGTACTGTATAACAAGTATGCTTTTGTGTCTCCATGCTGTAATTCAAATGACTGCAACTTAAATTAGGTAGCCATATATAGCACTTTTTGTGAAGGAAAAATAAACAAATTAACTCTTACCAAGCTTTGTATCTGAAATCAATCCTCTCAATTTAACTAACATTGAAAGAAGAATTGATTTTGCAGATTTCTCCCTGAAGCGTAATTGTGTCCCTTGTGTGTATTCTACTAGTAGAACTGTGTCTGGGCTCAGAAGCAAGGGGTTTTTTTCAGACAAAATACCTCTACTAATGTGGCTCTTACTGGGCACAAATTATTGAAAAAGGCTTGGAATCCAAAATTCCAAGAGATCCCTGCAGGTATTTTGCTGGACTAATGGTCACCCCCATCTGCATTAGCTCAGTTTTCTACCCAAGTATTAATTTAGTCTTTAAACCTAATGATAGCCAATGAGTTGGCTCATAAGCAAATTCTGGCAGTTTGGCTACTCGTACTTGTTGAGGCAGGACCAGATGGTGTACAACACTCTGAGACACCTCCTTGTCTCACAAGGAAAGAGCAAGTCTGGGGCAAATGTACTGATTAACAATGAGCATTGGATTGAGACCAACTAGGCAGCTCAGGAGGCAAATCTAGAAGATAATGACAGAGCTAGGAGAGACATAACTGATATGGCTTCATAGCCAAGAAACCAAGGGGTAGTTGGTCCTGAGAGATGTTAGCTCAGAGCACACTGAGGTGATGTTGTGGATGTCCTCAGAGAGGGCTGACCAAGTCTTTGGAGCAAATAGCACCTTGTCACTGTGGCAGGCTGAGCCTGGTCTCTTCATGCACAGAGGTGGGAGGCTTTTCTAGCCAGCTACTGTTGTTCCTAGGGAGACAGCTGAGCTACTGTCTGAACTGAGCTTTTGTGATAGGAAGCTGATTTGTTCACAGGAAGCTGAACTTGTCATGCCAAGTGTAGAAACTGGAAGAGTATGTAAAAATAGAGAAAGGATTTTTGCAGGGCACAAGAAGATGGCCTTGTCATACCAAGCACAGGATATGTGCAAAGCTGCTGATAGCATTTCTTCACCATGGGGCTGGAGAAGGATCCCTGCAATATGACTCAGTTTTATCGGGTAAGAGATTTAGGAAGTGGAAGGATGAGTTTGTGCCTGAGATGAGCAATGCACATCAAGGTACACAATCTGGGAATGCCTTTGTGTTCCTGAATGAGGCCTTTCTGGATGTCTAGACTTTACTGAGTGGGAAGTCCTGAAGGTTGTCAGCTTAACTAGAGATGAAGAAATCCTGGCTTTCTCAGGTCATCTTAGAGTATTTAAGAGTGTGTGGAATACCCAGTTTTCATCCCTGATTTACCCAGATAATGAACAAAAGAGTTGAGAGTCCACAGACCTTTGCCTTATTCGATCTCCCCTCAACCTAGAGCCTTCCACAAAAGCTCGCTTGATTTCTAAAGCTCTTCTACTGATCTCGTTTTATAATCACTTGATCTACCTCACTTGACACTCAACTCAAGACTCATCAAAGGATCAGTGACCTTGTGACAGTCTCCATCAAAATAAGAATTCTTTTAAATTCTAATCAAAGCTGAGACATATTGAACCTTCCCTCACTTATCACTCAAAAGAAAAAGGGATTAGCAGCATTTAGTCTCTGAGTGACTGAACCATCATTTTTTCACAAGCTATGAACTCTGAAAGGAAGAGGAAAAGTAGAAAGATTTTGAGTGCAGTAGGTAATTTGAAAAATGGGAACAAAAAATTAAGAGTTTCTACTTGTAAATTAGGGTATTTAAAACACCTGGGATAAAAAAAAATAAAAGAATTTTTTGAAAGACTGAGTAAATTATTTTCAAATAAGACAACAGTTGATCGAAGCTGACTGTTTAGGGTTTTAAAGTTAATAACTGCTCAGGTTTCATTTGCTTAGGATTGCATTTATAACTTAAAATTCATTTTCCCAATTATGGGAACAATTTATACGATGAGTTCTGAACCTGTGAAAATGCTATGTTTTATGTAAGCGGCTAGATACTTTCTAAGGTAACTAGAGATTTTAAAAGTGCTTTCAGCAAATTTAAAATACAACTTTTAAACTAAAATTTTGAAAAACTTTCTGCACAACTGGAGAAAAGATATATTTGAGGTGAATTCCTGAGTTTGTTTTAGATTTCATTCACATCATTCCCAAGTTATTTCAAGAGTGCTTTATCTTTATTTAACTACATTAATTGAAGTGTGTAGGTTCACTCTGTGTTTGCACTTATTTTGGAGTGATAGGGATCGGTCCTAGTAAGTAAGTTAATAGCTATCTATTCCAACTTCCACTTTTCTGCTATAGAAAACCTGAGTTCACTTTAAAGAGGACACTGAGGTTCTGAAGCATGTCTGGTTGTCATGGGCTGACACAGGCCAGATGCCAGGCACCCACCAAAGCCGCTCACTCACTCTTCTCTGTTGCTGGACGGAGGAGAGAAAATTTAACAATGGGTTCCTGGGTTGAAATTAAGGACCAAGAAAGAGATCACTCACCAAACACCATCACATGTAAAACAGGCTCAACTTAGAGCTAGGAAGAGATTTTTTTACTAATAAAATCAGAGCAGGATAGTGAGAAGTAAAATGAGCCTTTAACAACACCTTCTCCCTACCCCTCCTTCTTTCCAGCCCTACCTCCTACCCTGGTGGTGCAAGGAGACCAGGAATGGGGGTTATGGTCAGTTCATCACCCGTAGCTTCCCCTGCTGCTCAGGGAGAGGAGTTGTTCCCCTGCTTCACCCTGGGGTCCCCCTCATGAGAGACAGTTCTCCATGAACTTCTCTGACATGGCTCCATCTCACAAGCAACAGCTCCCTGTGACCTGCTGCGCACAAGTCTCTCCCGTGGGCACACAGTCCTCCCAAAACTGCTGCGGTATGGGTCACTCTTCCACGGGGTACAGTCCTCCAAGAACAGGCTGCTCCAGCCTGGGAGCAGGGGTCTCCACAGGTCTCCCATGGGCTCACAGCCTCAAGCATCCACCTGCTCCAGCGTGATTGTCTACAGCCCCATAGATTTCTGTGGGCTGCAGGGGCACAGCTGCACCATGGTCTGCACCATGAGCTGCAGGGGAATCTCAGCTCTAGTGCCTGGAGCACCTACACCCCTCCTTCTCCACTGATCTTGATGTCTGCATAGGTATTCCTCTCACATGTTCTCACTCCATTCTTCTTTTATCCAAATTAAAACTGCCCACAGCCTTTGATTTCTTCTTAAATATATTTTCACAGATGCATTATCATCAATTCTAATTGACCCAACCTTGGCCTGCAGCATATTCTTCTTCAAACACATCTGGGATTGGCTCTGCCAGACACAGTGGAAGCTTCCAGAAGCTTCTCAGAGAAGTCACCCCTGTAGTTCCCCTAGCTATAAAAACCAGGCCATGCAAAACCAATACACCAGTGAAAGGCAACAAGGTTCATGAAAGGATCAGAAAACGTCTTATGAAAAATGGCTGAGGGAGTTGGAGTTGTTCGGAGGCTCAGGGGTGACCCCATCACCCTCTACAACTCCCTAGAAGGAGGGTGTAGTGAAGTGGGAGTCATTCTCTCCTGCCCTGCCTGCAGTGAGATGACAAGAGGAAATGGTTATAAGCCATTGGCCATAATAGAAGAGATTCAAATTAGATATTATAAAATAATTTTTTCTCTGTCTGGGTGGTCAGGCATTGGAATAGGTTTCCCTGGGAAGTGGTGAAGTCCCTATCCCTGGAGGTGCTGAGGCATCTGGATCTAGCACTTGTGGTGTGGTTTGGGGGTTACAGTGGCAGTGCCGGGTGGATGGCTGTAAGGGTAGCCTTGAAGGTCTCTTCCAGCCTTGGTAATTCTATGAGTCTGTGCAGCAAAGTGTATACTATCCTTGAACACATCTTCCAGTCCCTCCAGTGACCCACTTGTTTTGCTGGTTACCCCTTTCTTTTGTCCATTCTAAGATTTGAGCTGTATGAACTTAGACAGTGAATGATACCAAGCAGATACACAGAGAAGGAAATACAAGCAACACTGCGGATGGCTATCACATGCCCACCAAGCCACTC
>VZRQ01005532.1:131724-162340 GCA_013397975.1 Machaerirhynchus nigripectus | reverse complement strand
TAAAAATCACTTACTCCTGGGACAGGCTCATGCAAGCCAGTAAATTATAGGCATTTAGGATAAGATACTTAGAAAGGTGTAGTGTGGGTTTTTCCCTTTCAATGGAGACTCATCTAAATTGAAGAATGAGACTCTATTTCTAAGCTCCTTGATCACTTTTTAAATAGCTTGAGTAAAAGCCATAAAAATGTATAGTAGGATTCAGAATTAAAGCCTGATCATAAACACAGCCAATGAATTAAATATGTAATTAATAAACTGTCAGACACAAACTGTAGGTTTTTATTTTAACTACCAGGGAGATAATAAGTCATTCTGAAATAATGCTGACATTCCTGTGTTCAACCAGTACATTCTGCTGTATATAATGCCTTCTGAGGTGGGTATTTGCTGTAGTATTTACAGGACTTCTTATGGCAGTAAGTGCTGGACTTTGTACTGGAGAGAAGTAACTTTGAAACTTTGCTATGCAGTAATTTTTACCTTTTTCTTGCACTCAGGCATTACAAGGATTTTTGAAGAGCAGGTAGCGAGACCAGACACAGAAAATCAAAACATTTTCCCTTTAATCAAATAAACCAAATAGAATAAAGTAACATTTGTGGCCATAGGGAGACCCACAGATCTCAGGTGTGTGACTGATTAATACAAAATCTTGGGGATGTGCCAAGCTATTAGAATAATTAATTAGTTTTCCCACAATTTTCAGTGTTCTTTACCTTTATCCATAGGTCATACATCAAGATAATGATTGTTATTCAGGTGTATTTTTTTTATTAGTGTAATATAAATGGAATTCTCTCAGATGCAGATGAATATTCTGAATGGTATCTTTAGGAGTTTTTCCAAGTGTGATTCATGTTAGACATACTTAAGGTTTCCTCGGTTTTTCAATGTCCCTACAAGTCCTAATTACATAACAAAGGTGGAAAACATATACACATATATCCTCCATACTCATTGTATTTCTAAGTACTTGGTGTCACAATTATTGCTATGAAATAATTTTATATGCTTGAATTTTCCAATTTTCCAGTTACAAAACTCTGAAGGATTCATTAAGATGCAAGTTATGGAATAATGTTTATTTATTGCTCGTATTTGTCCACAAGAGAAGGAACTATGTTCTCCCAAAATTATTTTGGATAACTAGGTAGAAGTTTTGCAGAAATTTGCAGTGTTTGGGTGAAAGACTTGAAAAGTGAACATTTATAGTGGAAACAATTGAAAAGTATGTGGAAGCTTTAATCATTTAAAAAGTGATTTGGCTTTCCATTCTGTAGGAGAAGTGAATCAAAACAAACCCTGCGCTGACTGAAATTCTGGGCACCTGCTGTCAGGTATAAAGCTCATGGTGATGATCACAATACGAAACCCAGATTTTGTTTCTTCTTTGTTAAATTTGCAGATGTGTTGTTGTATATGTGTCTAACTCTAGTTTTGTTTGAGCTGCTTTTGGGTCTACATTATAGACCTGTATAGAATTTCAAGATTTTAAGCATAGTTTTCAAATGTGGTACCTGTGAAACAACCCAAAAATTCTAAGGTGGTATGACAGTTACATTTGTTGTATTTTCCTGGAAACAAATGGGACATAACAGTGCAGATGATGAGCGAGTAACAGCATGCACAACTTAAGACCTTTTTTTTCACTCTTTCACTTGAATTGTTTAAATTTAAGGATAGTTTCCTTTAAGCAACTGGATTTCCCTGAATATCTTATGCTAACATTGTACATTATACACCAATGTATAATAGCAATAGTTATACTGAAATCTTGTAATTTGTTGTGAAGTATGCTTGACACGTTTATTTTGAAAGTCTTTTAGTGCCTTTGTTTTACAGATAGATTTTAATCTCTGACTACAACATACCTTGTCTATATTTGTTCTGTGCCCCTCTAGCTACATTTCACGTTTTTCCTAATGGGTCCCTTTAAGTACAGTGTTTGACATCAAAGTAGAAATGTGATAAGGAAGAAGGTCATACATGACAAAGGTATGTAAAGTTGTAAGACTATTTTCAGAACACCATAGGAACTCACCCTGGTATGTGGGGATTTTGCATTGCATAGTTTGCCTTTAATTACAAGCACCGATTCTGACTTTTTCTCCTTACTGATAAAATTAGTCACACTAATTTTCTCTACATGAACTTCAATTCCATAGATGGAAAACTTCCTTTAGGTTTCATCTTCTTCCCTTCTTCCAAGACCCCAAATCATCAGAGTAAGTGACATATTTCCCAGTCACACCTCCTTAGCAGTCCAAATGCATTTGAAAGGATTAGATTATCCTTTTGTTGTCCTACAGCTCTTGACAACCTCTAAAAATGCGCTGTGATAGGCATCTTTTCCATGGATATGCAAGCATGGGCACATCTGTCACTTGATGCCCTTATTTTTTCTGTTACTCATTCCTGAACTACGGTTCCTTGATTCGTGTGAAACCCCATATCTTGTACATAGACTTCTTGACTTTATGCCACCAGATATTGTGTAACTAAATACTGACAGAGAGAAAGATTAGTCAGTTCACCTAGAATAGTGTTGTTCATCTTCTTTAGGCATGTTCAGGAAAATCTCCCACTGGTTTCAGTTGCTGGAAAATGGAAAGTTAAATGCCTTAAGAAAATTAGATTCTTTATGAAAAATACAATGAAAGTGATATTATGTGGGTTTTATTGTTCCTTGATGTGCTTTTATTTCAGATCCCAACTCTAGAAACTTCGATAAGCTTGGAAGTAGAGTCTAGCTGAACAGGTCTTATGACTGACATTTAATTAACAGATTTGTCAATATGGATTTCAGAGTACGTTTCTACGTTCTGTTCCCTACACAGAAAGCTTGCTAAAGGTGCCAACAAATTAACTGACACATAGGAACACTTGATTTTACTGACAGGAATGAGGCTCAGGCAGCAGATTTTAACACTTTAACAGGCCAGACATTTACTTGATTCTTGACTTTCATATAGGGCTGTTTCAAAATAGATGAGCACAGTATGGTACCCTAAGTGGAGCAGGCCAAGTTGTTGCTACCAGAAAAGAGAAACATTAGAGGATTTGGGTTTTCAGGACATTTCATTTCTGAGTGTTGTCCTTGTTGCTAAAGTCACACTGGATTTTTTTTTTTTTTTAATTTGGTAGGAAAAAGCATGTATGTGTAGAGTCTGTAACACTCATTTTCCAAGCTAGTAGGAGGCACAGGCTGTCACAAACTCTTTAGGTTTTAGGCTAAGCCTATGCAATTCAGAATTATGGAAACTGCAGCTGCGTTTATTAAGTCTTTAAAGCCTGTGGGACAAATCCAGCCTGGGAGAAGAATCAGCTGAATTTTCTCCCTTTTACAGAAAGTACATTATGGCATCTAAATGTTATAGCTTTCACTTGGAACCAAACCTTAACACCTATATCCTTGTGAAAGGATGGGTTGGTAGGCATCTTCCTTGAATGAATTTTCTTCAATACGAAGCAATTTCCTGAAGTGTCATCTGCCTTGTGTATTTTGGGTTTCCATATTTTTCAAAATTATGTCTGTAATTTGCTCATTTAGCTCAGCCCTCATCCTTTATTTCTGTGTCGTCTACCAACTGCCTTTGCATCTTTGTCTTTGCATTGACAAAAAAAAGTCCTCAAATGAGGCACGTGCTTTCAAAGGGAAATTAGGTACGTCACCTACTTTGAGATGTGAAAGCCATGTTGTGCTGGTTCTTCACTATCATTATGTAAAGATGTAGCATCTGGGGCATAAGAAAAGTCAGGAGAGATGCTGCAATAGAAAGTGTCAGAACAACTCAATCCTTGTTCTCTCGCTCTGCCTGGCAAATTTATATAAAGTAGAGGTTTAAATAGGAAAAACTTTAAATTGTGGAACTCTTGAAGTGATACATTATATTCCTCTTGAAAGCTTTTGCATGTACAGGCAATTGGAAATGACTCTCTCAAACATGAGAACAACTTTAATAACTGTCAAGTGTCAGTGAAGTAGACATGTAAACAGAAGAAATGTCACAGTCCATCAGCTTTTCCTTACTTCTCCAATTCGCCTTCCTTTGCTTAGTGACCCAGGCATGTACAAAGACTCTGTGCATCAGTTCTGCACTTTATCTGCTGCAGAAAAATGTTGATACATCTGCTTTGCACCTTTCCTTCTGTACAGCTCCTGCCTAGCATTCAAATTGGATTTTCATTTTAAAACTTAAGAATAATCTGTCCTTGAGAAATGATAGTGGTGAAAAAAATGATGCCTTGGTATTTCAGATTTATTCTCCTTCAGCGATTTCTATAGTGAGTCTGCTCACTGCACATCCAAACCCAAAAGCTTTTTAGCTATTGTGCAGGAAAACTCAATTTGGTACCTGAAAGTAATGCCAGGGGCTTGATTACCCGTCTCCACCAATTTTATCAATGGAAAATGTGATTTTTAGTGACAGTTTAACACTGTAACACTAGAGAAAGATCAGAGGCACACTTGCATTTCAAACATCTGAGAAAAACAGGAAAGTAAGTCACACCAGAAACAGTCTAGATTTATGGGGACAATGGATTAATTTGCTTCGTACAACAGCAAGGATTGCAGAATTGTACTTTTAGAATAGGAAAATTACAAGAGAGGGTTGAGTCAAAGTTATTTTTCAAGAATAGAGTTCAACTTAAAAAACAAAGGCAATAGAAATAGAACTGCATTATTCTAATCAGTAAGTAAACTGAGGAAGTTCATTTTTTGGGTGCTTAACCTTCTCCTACAACATTCTGATTTGTTTTCATTGGATGTTTTACTCCACCCTTGGAGAAACAGTCAACAGCAGGCTTTCCCTAAGGATCTGCACTGGGAGAGAGGAAAGAGTTAATCCCATGTTTTCTGAAGATTAAAAGACAGAACATATTTCTAGTGTGTTTAGTGCTTATTTTCATTAAAAAAAATAAAAGAAAATTTCAGCTCTTCTGCAGAAGATACTGATAGTCTCCCACTGCTATTCCACCAGAGTCTGAACTCCTGGCTCAGCATCTTAGACTCCTGGAGAGCCCATTTGTTTCAATTCCAATTTCTGACAGTCTATTAGAGACAGTGAGGTGATATTTATTTATCTTCTTCTAACAGTGAAGAAAAGGAAGAGTTTCATCAGCAAACTAAGCAAATATAAATTTTCTTATTATATGTAGAATGTATATACTGAACATCTATAAATCATGAAGGAACTAGTTTGTTAGGGACTAGGGAGGGGATAATCTCCTTTAAAAATAAGGAGGACAGGCCCCTAAGAGATATATAATACCGCTTGTTTTTAAAACATGACAAGCTCTTTTGGTGCTTCAGAGTTGTAGGAAGATCTGAAAATAAGTTGCAATTATTTTTCTTATGATTCCTATTGCAGGGCTATGGACTTTTTGTATTCTTTCTCTTTGTAAATACTATGCAATAGCCCAGTCTAGACAAGAAAGAAGACAGACTCTCTCAGAATTCAAAACTTTAATCCTTAGAGTCTAAGACAGTCACATATTAATTTTCTTGTTCTCTTCATAGATCAGATATTGTGAGGAAATGTCTTATAACTGTACAAGAAAAACTCATCATTTTAAATAGTCTTACCTATGGGTACAGGAGGAAGATGGTAGAAAACAAAGGGATGCTTTCACTTATTTGAAGCCAGTTATAAGGAATCACAGCAATATGAGGGAAGATGACATTGTATTAAATAAAAAAATCTGAAGTACAAGATAGACCAATGTTATGCAATTCTTTTCAGAATTAAAATAAATTCAATTTTTCTAGTGTAATAAAAATTCCATATATCTCCATGCTTATCTTTATGGCCCCCTATTTTTTTTCAAACTACAGAGGAGACCATTAGCTTAAGAAGGAGCGTGAGGTTGGCCAGGTGTGGTTAGAATTTCTTCTAATCAAATTTCAATATATGTTGGGTTGGAAATACATTTCCTCAGAAAAAATAATAAAAAGAAAAAATAGTGTGTTGGGCAAAGAAAGTTGTGTAGAATTTTGGAAGGAACTGTTGAGACTTCCTGATGCCAAGCACTCTAATGAAGGAGAAGCCTTTACATTAAAGAAAAATCTGTTTTATTTCTATATCAACAGGGTAAGTATTAGGTAATTTTTGGCATAAAGAATGCTTAAAAATACTGGTTCAGACAGAATAGATTTATGCAACTCATATATATATTAGCTGTTCCCCAGTTAACTGTGTATTTGCCAAGGTGGATCCTTGTTTTTTGTTAACACATCATTTTCCAAATTGCCATGCATTTTGTGCCTAGAAACAATTATTCCAATCTATCTGAGGCTTATTTTTTTACTCTGCACTTTAGTTTGTCAGTCTTTGAAAAAGCTGTGTTTTCCCAGCTGGAATTCTTCTATTGGTGCTCTCTGAAGTTTCAACACCATTCCCTCAAAGCAGTTTCAGCAAATCTTCCCTCCTTCCAAAGATCTGTTTTGGATTACCCTTCTAAAAGAAACATAACAGAGCCCACACAAATAAAACACTCTGTAATCCATAATGGTGCATCTCTTATTTCAAAGTGGACAATTAAACCATTGTTTTTAAACAGTCAATAAAAAGTCACATTTCTCTTGAAAGTCTGAGAAGCTGCATAAGTAGTGCCAAGAATCATATGCAATTGTATGGAGGAGCTTTTTCTCCATAATTTTGGAAAAAAATTTCATTTACTGTGTTCTGATTCTAACTCTGAAAGACAGAAAGAAAACAATTCCTTCAAAATGAAACTTGATAAACTAGAAATAAGATTTATCTCCTTGTAAAGTTTTTCAGCACTCAGCTGAAGAACCCATTCTCTTTAGTAGCACCTTTAGGCAAATTTAGAAATCAGGAAGTCTGAAATATGCTTAGATGTATTATTAACATGTCTGTTTATTTCCTAGAAATTGTTTAACTGTTATGGCTTATTGATTCAATTTCATTTCATAATAAAAGCATCTCTTGTGAATGTGAAACTGAACATTCTCACGTCTTATTAATTTCAGTTAGAACATTTTGTACTAAATTATTTTCTTCCCTCTCTTCCCCACATTGTACTTTCCCTGGAGAAATCCACTCTACGGGGCATTTAAACAATGAGGAAGACACAGAGGTAGCCCCAAGAGCATTATGTAGCAGATTGTCTGAGTACGATTAGATTGGGGTGAGCTCTGAGCACGAAAAAACGTGCTGATATTGTAAGTATGACAACAAGATGCTTTAAAAAGTGCTTACTTCAAGTTGCCTTGCTGTTATACAGTTGCCTCTGTAGAGCAGCCTGAGACCACACTGGGCCAGGTTTTGAATTTTATCCAGTTGTGATGAAATTTTCTGTGTTGGTCTCATACCAATTCAAATTAATTTTGGGAAGAAATGTAGTTTATTGCTCTTCATTAAAACATCCTCTTGAAGTCAAATGAAGCTTGCTTAGCTGCTCTTGGAAGATTGTTGTTGTCCTCCTTGCACTGCTGAAACTCTTCATTCTCTTCTGAGGTCTTCAGAAGTTTTTAATTACAATACTATACTGACCTTACAAGGTGAAAATGAAAATTCACTCTTCTACTCTCAAAAACTCTAAAGTCTGTACACAACCCCCACAACAGCAAAATTTTATAAAATGTGGCATCAATAACTAAACATGTCAGTATATGCTGCTACTTAATTTTGAAAAAATAGGAGAGATCTTGTCACAATTATTCTTCTTCTAAGCTGAAAAGAGAGAGGAGAAATCAGGTTTGACTGCAATAGACCAACCTATTCCCATTATGGAGAACTTCTTGCCAAATAGATGGTCCATCAGCAGTAATTATATCCCTAGAATATGTTTTAATAATATTTGATTTAATAATATTTGAATATTAATTGAATATTAATAATCCCATTTTACAAAATCTGCTGTTGTCAGAAGAGAACAGGTCCATGCTGGATGTATGGACCAGGGAACTTCCTATGTTTACACTTAACCTCAGACCACCAAATATGGATATAAATTTGATTCAGTCTGGGTGACTGAAAAGTCAAATTTTAAGAGATTCGTAGTGGGCCCCACCAAGAGGAAAAGTGGCAGATGATTCTCTGATGGCCAGCACTAGTGGAATGCAACAGCATTCTGCTCTGATTTTTCTGTATAATGATTTAGTGTTTGTCACGAAAATGTCATAGAATATCATTTTATAGGTAATTTTGGGGAAAAGTGTTCAGCATGTTCGGTCTCTACATTGCTCTGTCTCCGTGTTGTGCAGTAAAAGACATAAAAGAAGTGCCTGAACACATTTAAATGTTTCATGAGGTGCTGCCTTATGACCCAGCGCTGTACATGCTGTCATCACTCTCCCTGGCATCGTGTGTGCCTAAGGAAAAAATCATAGAGAATTAGTTGCTTTTTCTCATCATTATTCCTCCAGTAACCTGGAGCTGACAAGTTTGAATACAAGAAATCAAATACAACAGGATAGAGGCCTCAAAGACAGGAATTTCTGTTTTGTTGAAATCAATGGTTAGTAGAGGGAAGAGTCCCAGACCGATGTTCCGTGGAGGCAAAGGTGATGTCTGAGCCTTGTAGACACCTGCTTTGCTGGTCACAGGACCTGTTCAGGTAATGTGAGATACACAACTTCTACTCTTCAGACCTGTGGGAGGAAATACTGGACACATGGAAAGGGAAGAGAAAGGAGGACAAGTACTGGAAGGGCTGTAGTTGCAGCAGGTTTTAGGTGAGAGATGGATTTTCTACAGGAAGAGAAGCAAGCAAGCTAGACTTCCATTAAATGGAAGTCTGGCTTAAGAGCTTTTACTGTGTTTTCTCTCTGTACACTGAATTTCTCTTTTATTTTGTACTTTACATTTTTAAGAGTGTGAAAATGATTAAAATAAAAATTTACAACCCTAAAGTTTTAAAAAAGTATTTGGAATAATCATTTGCACAGAAGACAGAAAAATTGATTCAGTTGCTTTTATAATGGTCTAGTTTTATCTGTATGCATTCAAGTTTCCCTTCATTTCTCTTCCCATCCAGCCCCCGAAGTACAGAAAATGCTTTCTGATATTTTGTTTTTAGCCCTAGATCTTCACTTGTAGTCATCTGAGTCTGTCTTGTGAGAACTAGATAAAAACTACGAGAAACTGAAACCAGTTAGCAGATACACTGGAGCAATAGATAATTCGGTTCTGGGATTGGCATGGCATCATGCTGGTGGCATGAGGGAAAGTCTGGCTCTTATGGGAAGAGAAAACCATTTAGTTTTCTAGACCTCAGTAATGGCAAGCTACTACTACCTGTTTTATGAATTACCTCATGGGAATAACCCATGTGACTGTGATTTCTCTCTGGACTTGGGGGGAAGCAGAAGCATTTTTTCATGTCAATATTTTTATTTCACATATATATTTTATCCTGTGCCTTTGGACCGTCTCAGAAATGCAAGATAGACTTACATGCAACTGTTCTTCTGAAGTTGTCCATCATCTGGGTTTGACTTGCACATCCAGAAATAGTGGGACACAGTCTCCTGAAACCATGCAGTCAACTTGTGTGTTTTACACTAATGTGCATGTGACATTCTCTTAGATAGGAAGTTAAAGTATTTAAATATTTCTATAGAATTTGGTTATGGAACTTTTTTTAGGCTAATGAGAGGAGGATTCGTGCCTCTTGCCACATAAATTGACAGGTACAAGGTTGCTCTATACATCAGTGAGTGAGGTCTTCTCTGTAAGATAACTCTTAATTTTTGGTTCCCTGTGATATAAAATAAATCTCCTAGACTATCTGGACACCTTTCCAGCCTCTAAGAACCTCAGCATGCCATCGTGGTGAATCCAATGCTGGCAATGGGTTTTACAGACTGTTCTCTAGCCAGGATCCTAATCAGACCCTACCCTGCTGAAATAGTTCTGCTGATCACCTGTCCGCTTTCAGGTCTGCAATTCACAGCTGTGCCTCATTTGCATAATTAATAATATCAAACCAGAGTTGCCTTTTTTCTGAGAAGGTTAAATGTTCCATACAAAGAAGGTGTGTAGAAAGCCAAAACAATATAAGCTCAACCTACTCTAATTATCTATTTAGATGCATGCAGGTTTGAAGAATTCCACGTGGAAAATACTTCTAGAGATGGAGAAATTTTGTGCCTCTTTCCACTGTACAATAAACCAGGTCAATGCAGAGTAATGCTGTTCTTGTTTGGATGATAGTCAAAAGATCTATATGCAAGGACCAGAATTTTTCTTAATGGAACCTACAATAATTTTAGCCACCTGGATATTGAAATCAGTTTTGGACTCCTCTCAAGCTCATCAGTCTTCAATGTCTGCCCTTCATTTTATTTTCATTTGATGCCTACTGCATTAAAAACTGAAAAACAAGAATTCCCTTTAAATATAACCATTTTCCAAGAGAAAATTTATTCTGAGAGCAGTTAAGAATTATTGGCACATCGATAGGTTGTTAAAAATCCTTTCTAAATAGTTCTTTGTTACGCAATTATTTCTTTTACCTATTCATGTAGAATTTCACTGTTCGAAAATTTGGGGGCTGGCAGTTATGCTTACATGCTTGGCAACTTCCCTATCCATTCAAGATCTGTTTGATTTTTTTTTTTTTTAATTGCAATTGTAGGAAAACCAAACCAAACCAAAACATGAGAACAAAATCATTGATTTGACCCAAAATTTAGAATCTAACTCTTTAGCAGAGAGAGATGGCAAAAAAAATCTAAAAATTGACAATGCAACTATGATGTATGAATGTAATATTTTACTAGTATCTGTGTCTGTATTTTGTGGAAGTGGTGTTAGAAGAGCAAGTGAAAACTGTTTTCTCCTCTAGGAGAATATTCTCAAGAGTAATGAGAAAATGTAATGTAATTTTCTGGTTTTATGCTTAACTCATGATGCAGGATGAAGTGAAGTTAGTATTAGCCATCATCCAACAGAAAAAACTGATGAAGCATAAAGCAAAATACACAGATAACTGTATGTGTAGATATTTGGACTGGCAGATAAAATTGCTAATTTTTTGATAATTCTGCATGTGGGCCTGCATGTGAAGACTGATTGCATTATTTCAAACTTTTCTAAGGATTTTTAATGAGCTGTTGCATGGAAAGGAAATTCACTGTACATGATACACTACCTCGAGAAATAAAACAGCACGTGCAATACATTTCCACTTAGGAAATTAGGAAATTCCTAATTCCACTTAGGAATTTTTCCAATTAGGGAAAAAAAAAATTGCTTGAGAGGAGCCTAATTTCTAGTGAAGCACATAGGTTGTAACAGTAGCTGTTGTTGCATTCCAGTGACACGGTATGAATACCTTGTCAACTTCACAACAACAGTGCTGTCACTTCCACGTTATAGGGTAGGAGTCAGATTCCTCCACACAACACCGCATCCAGAACAGGGAATGTCTCTACATCACACAAACAAACTTTTACGAGCCCTGTAGTTTTCATATCAAACAAAGGACAATGGCAGTGGCATGTGATGAGGCTCTGATCACCAGGTTAATTTTGTGAAGAATTTAATAAAGGAAGAGTAGAATTTCAATGCAGAAATGGTCAGAAAAAATGAAGCAAATGTGAGACTTTAAGAACAGATATACAAAATTAAATTGAAGGCCCCCCTGTCCCATCATTCTAATCCTAGTGATAAGTAAAAATTATTTTTCAAGAAGAATATAGATTCTGAACAATTGGATACAATGCTTCCCTGACATATTTGCCCAGCCTCCAAGAAGATGCAAATTAGGAAGACTATGAGTTGAAGATATTCCTTATTTTTTTACCCACCCATAGTGGATTTCTTTTCAGTAACCTTTTCAGACCTGCTTTGGAGCAGGGTAAACTTATGATCAGCCATAACATCTGGTGAGAAGGCTTTCATGGCTTAGGTTGTTTTCCTATTCTGGAAACAACCACTTCTTTTGTTTGCTTTGTACCTGTTAAGTACAAATTGTGTATATTGGCTCCTAGTTAGGCTTTATGAAGTTACACCGGGATTTTGGTTGGATGAGTATACAAAGATTTCAGACATAAGACATTTATTATTATATTATGTTATGCATTAAAATAATTCAGACATTAAAAATCATGTATGATGTGGAAATATTTGCTGTTATCAACACTATTTTCCTAATTCCCTCTATCCCATATTTTGCAGACTTTGTTTATTTGAGAAGTCAGATGAAGGACTTGAGGCAAAATTTTTTGTTTGCAGCATGCTGCTCTGGACAAAATCATTGTTCAGTACTTGTAGGAGACATAATTATTTTTTTCTCTACAGAATACTTATAAAAAACTACAAAGACAGGATGAAAAGTCCACCTGATCACAGTAATTCAAACCCAAAACAGCTACATAACCTGACAGTTTTCTTTGATACTAAATAACTTAAATTTAATTGGTTTGTTTGCTAACTGCTGCAGATTAAATAAGATACTTCAAATGTTAAGAAATTTCCCCAGAATATGTATCCCTTAATGAGACAAATTTGCTATCTTCCTGTAGAGCCAGATAGGGTAGACGTAGAGAGATGAAATACATGTAAAGCTGAACTCTGGGTAAGAAGCAAGATGTTGCTGTTTTCCAGCAAGGAACCTTAATTGCTTTTCTCCTTTTTATTGTTCTTTCAGTCATTCTTGAGAAATCCTCTTTTCTGGACTTCTTGATGATTGTTGCTGCTTTATCCCCTTCATTTTCTTGCCTCAGCTTTCCCTTAATCCTGCATCAGTGGTTGACCACTGGCTGCAAAAGGGTCATGACCAAGGTATTTCTTAACTGATGATTTAGAAAGATTCAAAACATTTCCCAAACTGAGTAAGTGGAAAGATGAATGACCTCCCACCAGTCACATAAAACATATTGTTTTACTAACTTAACTCAATAACTGACTTAAGTAAACTTCCAAACCCCACTGTACTGCTCCCATCTTTGTCTGAGATTGAACACCTAGCTCCTCACTGCTTATCTTTTGGTTTTCATAGCACTGTTATTCAGATGGTGGAAAAAAAGAAGCACACTTAGAACTATGTAGCTTTTTTGTGTTTCCAATCACACTGTGTCAAATCTATATTAAATAATCGTGCATCATTAAGATGTTTATTTACAGATTTAGTATTTTAATAAAATGCAGTAATAACTGCAAAAAGTAATAGAGCAAAATACAAATTCTATCACAAGGACAATATAAAATAAGAAAATACTTTGAATCTATTGGAACATAACCCAGAGTTATATGCTAAAGTCAAAGCTTAAGTCTTGTTCATTTTTTTAAGGTATTTTAGAGATCCAGTCAGACAGTATACTGTAGAAAGAGCCCTACACAGAATGCCAGTTTGTTCCAGGAACTGCATGGTTTCTCCAGTCTTTGAGGGATCATTCAAAGACAAAAAAAAAAGGAGATTAAATCTATGTTGAAATCATGCTTTTATGAAATGCCGTGATAAACTTCCTTTGAAAATACATATATAAAATGAATATTTTTTAGTTTGAGTCCCCACTGATTAAAAAAATGAACCTCAGCAATATCATCCTTGTTCTGTAAACCTTAGAGTATACTTAATTAAAAACTCCTCATTAAATTCACTGTCTAAACCTATTTGTCAGTGAACTGGTTTTGCTTGTTTGTCAAAATTCCAGTCTCACAAATCTGTATCATTTTCTGCTAAGTAAGGACTATTCAGGTTAGTGTTTTAATGATGGCTGTACTGAGATAACCTCCCGTGAAGTTCTCCAAATGTCAGAATTAATTTCTCTTATCAGTATATAAAATAAAAATCCAAAAGTAATTAGGATATACTGAAGATTTCTTTTTCACCACTCTAAGAAATCTCATGCAGAAAATAACTTCTTCTGCTGATCTATTGCTTCCTAGCAGAGAATAATGGGATATATATAGGATAGCCAGCAGTGAGCTCATTTATCAGAGAAGAAAAGTCTTAGTTTAGTTAGCACTGCTGAGCTTTGTCTACAATGAAAAGCTTAACCAGTGCTGACAGTGTTTGTGAGAAGTGTATGTAATAGAAATGGAGCTAAAAATAGTTCAGCTGCAAGAAAAGATGGGGTAAAATATATTGCACACATATCTAAAACTCTTCTCAATTTCCAAAGCAAGTAAATTTTGGTTCACATACTCACTATATGAAGATGTGGTCCACATCATGAAGACTTTTTGAAGACTTACAGCTATTTTAAAAATACTGTATAAAATTTTGCAAAGAAATTGGTCTTAAGGCTTTCTTGATCACTAAGTAAGGTTTAGTGAAAAATTATATTCTGCCTGATATTTGAAAAAGAATGGGAGACAAACCTTCCTTTTATCTGTTTTATTTTACAAATTCAGGGTGAATTTTCTTACAAAATAATATCTTTTACAGAAGTTTTTTTAAAACAACAGAATGACTCTTTGCTGTCACGTTTGCTCTTCTACTGGTCTTAAAGAGTTGTAAAACCTCTGAAGAAAGAAATCTATCCCATGTAATTGGTATTTACTCTTTCTTTTCTGAAAACGAAAAGCACTTTAGACGTTGAAGAAGTAATACTGTAATATTTGCCCTAACATTCACTGAAAAAAAAAAAGATTTGAGATTTCTTCTCTCTCGACAGGTATGTAAGTTTGATGCATTTGCATCTTGCTTACATTCACTCTTAGGAAAAACAAAACCCACAAAAAGCCCAACCCAACCCAAACCAGACCAAAAAATCCGTGGTCAAATACACTAAAAATCTGGACTGAATAAGGCTGAATACTCCGAAGCTGAAGGGCAAAGCTGTGATGCACGATCTGTCACCTGCATTGCTGTCTCTGATGGCTGAGAAACATACTACAGTGGCACAGCAGGCTTGAGAAGGTAAGTATTGCAGCCTTAACCCCTGATTGTACAGGCTATATAGCCTGTGTCATCTTCTGCATGGGAAAGGGATGCACATGAAAACTTTGCCACTCCTGACATTAAGAATTTAATCCATTTAACAAGCATTTTTACTCAAATCACTACTTTTAAACAAAATGTTAGCTGCTGGTCAGAAACTTGCATTTTTTCCTATCAATGCTGTACATCCCTGAAATACTTGTGCAGCTGAGTATGTACAGTTCTTTTCTAACCTAAGGTCTTAATCTGCCATTGTTCATTTTGAAAACTGAATTCACTGGAAACAGTTTGGTAAACCAATGACTCATGTATTATTTAGAATTCAAATGGTAAAAATCTGATCCTGCATGTAATGTATGCTATATTGAAGTGCTTCTAAAAAGCTTTCATCATTTTCTTGTAATTCTAAGTAGAACTCTGCTTGCTTGCTTTTTGCAATTCAACTTGTTTGTTAGGCTTCCTGTCAGTTCACTCATTTTCAGTAATGCTGCTAACATAACATTAACCAGTTCTGGGGTTTAGTTTTTTTCTTTTTTTTTTTCCCCCCACTATTCCAGCGTTAGTAAAATAAGTTCTGTATGGTTATTTATGCCAGGTTTGAAAAAAAGATCAAATGCTTTATCCACCAGTACTTCAGAAGAACTTTCCTTTATGGAGACTTTCCTTTCTCCTCTCTTAGCATTTTGAAGTCATTAGATTTAAGACTCCTTTGAGAATCAGTAGAGCAGTCTGGAGAGAGAAAAGGAATGTAAAAGCTGCAGGGGAACACTTCTCTTTTACAGAGGGGTGAGACCATGGCATTGGCTAGTCTGGTGCTAAGAGCTTATTGATGTAGAAGTGATGTTAGAGGCGTGAGATGCCAGTCACAAAGTGAGTGAGCTTCAGAGGAATACAGAACAGATAACAGGTAAAAACAGCCTTTCAAGAGGGTCACTACACAATGATCGGAATCACAGCTGAGAATACACGGAGAGCTTCCCAAATGAGGCATCTTTGACTGCTTTGCAAAGGCCTGAGGCAGCCAGCCCCAGGTGCCTAATGGAAACACTTTCTCTATGTACGGCTATGCCTTTCACAGTGTTTTTAACAGAAGTCTGCTGTGCCTTTCAATCCAAGAAACAAAAGTTTTTCATTTATTGATAATCTTCCTTGGCTTTCTGTGCTTGCAGTAGTGCATCTAACAGGAGGAAGTATATGTCTTGTCTGTAAGATGGAAGAAATAAAATCCTGTAGGTTTGAAATTCACTGTTCAGTCAATAATTTTTCAATCACTGATCAATATTCTCAACACATAAAAGGAAGATGCACAGTTAAATAGTAGCAAGTTAGAAGAGGAATCCAATTTCAATAAGTTCAGTCCAGTCAGCTAGTTGAAGGGGACTTTTCCTCTACCTTAACAAAAATAGGGAAGTTGTCTCTCAGTTCTTCCAAGTGAAAGCAAAGGAATTAAATATTTTCAAGTAGTAGGACATGTTCTAGAAAAGAGAAATACAGTATGATAGCTGAAACTTGAAATTAGAAATCTCGAGTTTGTTCCCAACCTGAAGTTAAGAGAAAGAAAAACTTTATTGTTTTCCATATCTGAATTTTAAGAAATAATGATCTGGGAGTTGGAAAAAAATGGGAAGCAAACCGCTAAGAAGTTGGGGTAAATCACAGCTACAGTCTATCTCTATTCAACACCACTCTATTTCTGTATTTAATGTCTTTTTAATTTAAAATTCAGCTAGGTAATATTCAGAATATTTCCGTTTTTATTCTCTAATTGTATTTAGCAGTGAGTAATGTGGTGGGCTTGCCATTATCAAAATACTGTTGCATGTTTATGATATACGTTCACGTTGTTAGAAGGGGATGAGAAGTTAGTAGAAGTTAATAAGAAGTGCACATTTACTTGGGTTCCCCAAATACTTTTTCATTTTATTTGCCAGAAACACTACCATGGTCTGTAGCTATTAAATACAAATTTCACTTTCCACTTCATCTTACTTATATATAATGTATTTTTAGGACAGCATATTTATATTAAGGGAGTGATGAATCATTAAGTAGAACAGGAAAAGCCATGTATTGATTTGTCTTCATTTTGTGTGGAATTAATCAATTAATTAAAGTTCTTCAGCTGGAGGTTTGGAGATTTTTATCTTATTTCTAGTATGTTAATCAAACAATTAATTTATTTATTTTATTCTGCCTGAAAAATAGACATCACTGCCTTTGGTCCCTGTCTGTATTCTACTTTTACCTCTTAGTCTAAGTGCCTAATGGATGGGAGATGCTGATGTGGGAAAGCTTGAGACTAAAGCAGGTACTCAGCTGCTCCTGACCAACATGTAATGCCTCAGAAATTATCATCCCTTGCACTCCTATCCATATGACTCATGTTTAATTTGTGTAGTGTTTTTCATTTTAATGAGGAAGAGATAGTATTTATGCATTTCCTGTCATGCTTCAAGTAGACACATGACTAAACCTTCATATCAATAAATAATTTTTCACATTCATAGAGTGCTTGTCCTGCTGTTCAGGACATATTTTTAATTAAAAATCTGAGCTCTGGTATATATGCAAATATCATTATATTAACAATAATAGCCGTGAAAACTTGAAAGACTCATCCACTGTCTCAATAGAACAGAGAAGGAAAGCAGTGGGATATCTTACACCTTCCTTAGCTTCACAAAATGAATTGTAATGGACACAGTATAACATGAGGTTTTCACAAGGTTAGCCCTCCCTTGGTGATTTGCTGTCTGAATGCGAACGAAACTGTAAGGGAGAACTGAGAACTTTAATTCTTTCTTACTTTTCCACAGGAAAACATTAATATTTTAGAGTGGATAATGTAAATCAGACATGAAGTTTCATTAAGAGCAGTTCAGAAGTAAAAAATACAGAATTTTTACTTTGTAAAATGCGGTAAAAATATGGTAATATAACACAAAATGCAATATAAGAGTATAACCAATTTCTCCATAATCTGTGCTCTGCTTCATACTAGAACCTTTTGTTTCAGTGGTGGAGAGTGGATAAGAAGTTCTTTCTAGTTTCTATTGTTAGAAGGATTAATATAAGAAAGCCAGCCTTAAAATGCAAGAGTATTGAACTTTATATGAAGAATAAAGGAGAAGCTCTCCCCAACTTGGACTTTTCTGACGATCAGAACTTGCTGCACGCACACTCTGGTATCTGCAGACCTTGCTAAGCCATGGTGCAAAGCAGAACCCCTGCATAATCTTGACAAAACACTAGCTTAAGTAAGTGTGGATTTATGTTGGTCCGGACACAAGTTTGTTGGTCATTCATCCTTTATTTACACATACGGTTATTTATTTATATTCCTTTGGTTACACCTTGTTAATGGTTTATTCTGCAGAAAAAGATTTTACAAAATATATTGTTGTGATTCCAGCCATTACATACAGAGAATATACTTGACTTGCATGGGTGCCTTGTAACTGTATGGTGCTTAGACTTAGGAGGGAAGATAAGTGAAGTCAGTCATAGCTATATTGCATGACAATGCTTCTCACTCCAAAGCAAGTGCCAGTTGAATCTTTCTGGATCCACTGGAGCCACACTGCGTACAGATGCAGAACATCTGTGTGAAAGCTTTGTCTTTGCCTCTCTCTGAATGCCTCTCTCTGAATTCTGTAATAATTGTACAAGTGAACAAATGAGCAGGTATGGATTGCCCGAGAAATATTAGAAAGTACTGGAGATGCACATAGCATAGGGAAAAATCTCTTAGTTTTTATTTATATAGATTCTAACAGCATGGTGAATATTCATACTTATAAATATATGGGTTGGTCCAGGCAGCCCAGAAAACACGCAGTTTATGGGTATTTTCTTGCACCAGATCATGTTAGCAGATGTTGGTACTTACTGTGTGTTCTTTCTTAAGTCCTTCCTCCTTCTTTTATTTCCTTGTGCAGAGATGAGGTCTCTTGCTGACTCTCATTTCATAAATGCTCTCCATTTAGTAAAACAGATGTTCTCTTCAAATAGGCTTCAGGTAATATGGACATCTCTGCCTTTCCCTAATGAATCCATTGCAACCAAATTACATATGCATAAATGCAGCCTAAGTCCTTCAAGGACATGCTCATTAGCTGTGTCATTTTGGATTCACTCTTTGGAATAAATATGCCCCTGTGGCTGTTTGTAGCATTTAGATTCACAGATTCTATTTTAAAATAGTGATTTCATATATATTTACTATATATTCCTATGTACACAGAAAGAAAAACAGACAAGAAGATAGTTATTCACTAAAGTGTAACATAAGTTGACTTATTGCAAACTCCTGTATCCTTTTCACATACATAAATGCTAGACTCTGATCAATCATCTCTACTATTCCTAATTTATTCTCAGTGATATAGCTTAGCTAACTGGATTTTCCTTATTTATAGTGAAGTGACAGAAAATATTTCTAGCTGCAGTAAGTCACTAATTCACAAATACAATCACCATAGGTTTTGGGAGATTTTGATTTCTGTCTGTGTAGGTAGATGAAATATTTCTAAAATATGGCATACAGTAACGTAACTTGAGATAGAACATGTTCAAGGGAATGTCTGCTATACAGAAAACCTATAGGGAGATCCATCAACATCAGAAAAGCTTTAAAGAGCTGACACATTTTTATTATGACATCTTAAACCAAGTTTTGTTGAAATAGACAAAATGTGTAGTATAATGTGTAGTGACTAGATACAGTGAAGAGATACTAGGTTATTCTTAGCTGCTCAAACTTCATGACAATGTCTGTCTAATTAATCAGCTGTGCCACTTTAGGTTCCAATTTTTAGGCTGGTTTTTGCAGTGTAAAAAAAAGGAACTGTAGTTACAAACATGTCCCTCGGAGTCGATATTAGCCATGGTACTGTCAAAATCAATGAGAAGCTCCCCCTTGGTGTCAGGGCCAAACAGAGGAAACCTATATGGGTTAAACCAAAATCTAATAGTGCTAGCAGTTATTGCAGAGAACATTTGGAATCATCATGCAATCACTATTTCTTTCCTCTGCTCCTTTATCTACTAGGCAATATTTAATATAAGTTTTGGTCCTTCTTGTTTTAATATAAGGAATGTTAGAAACAAACATCCACACTTCCATCAGGTTCTAAGGAAGATGAGACTGACAGTTAAAAAGACTTCAATTCTAGGAAGTCTCCAGTAAGCTAGAGTGACAGATCCACCAGAAATAAAGTTGTGTTGTATATTGGAAACTGGTATGTGTGAACAGGGAATGTAGCAATTGCAGATTCATAATGTTTGATTATAAATTACATTTGAGGGCTCATTAAGGCACAAGAGCATGCATTTTGTTACAAAAACAAAAGGATTTAGTACAGGTATAAAGTCCTCATGGCACTCAAGGGCAAAATAAACTGTAAGCAATGCAGCATTCCTTCATAACAGTAAAGCAGTATATATTCTGCTTCAAGCCTTACCCTAATAAATAGGCCCTAATCCCAGACAATGCTCCAAATAACTGAGAAATAGAAACACAGTATTTACAAATTGGCATTTCTCCCATCTTTTGCTTGGCCTGTCTTCAAATTTTATTTATGGATCTTTTTCTATTGAAAGTTGGTCTGAGAAGAATTTGGCAATACTGCTAATACTGATTTTATAAAAGTCACATAAATACTAAAAATGTGGCTGATGCACAGTCCTGTTCTACCTTCCCCTCAAAATGGGAAAGTTCTTCATACCACTGTTATAAAACAGAGTAGACAGTTAGATTACAAGTACATATCAAAGCAGTATTTTGGGCTTTTGTTCCTGTTGTACAGTGTTTAAAGCATCTTTTAAGAATAAACACATCTTTCCACTTCCAGCAAAGTCACTCAGCACATTCCTGTCATGTTCTCTGGGAAATCATTACACTGATGACTCCATTACGCAGATCTTTCTAAGTTAGTCCGAAAACCTGCATAGATGTAGCACTGCAGTACTCTGTGGTACTTTTCCAAATGGCTAATTATCCAGTGTCAAGCACGTTGCTAGTGCAGTGGTGCTAATTACCTTTTTTCCTCTATTTGTTCAACTAATGAACTTAATTAGGTTCAACTTAGGCCCATTGCTTTTCACCTGTTCTTAACTTGAAACTTGCTGCTGCTTTGTCAGTGCTAATGAAGAAACTTACCTATTTTTTCCAAATATTTTAGTTGTGTTATTTAAAAATGTTAGCCCTCTGAGAAATGGCAGGACTGCCAGAGACTAAATGGACAACATAGCCTCACTACAGCTGCAAGAATATTCACAGACCAAGTCCTCTTGGACATCTGCGGGCGTGTGAGAGAGACGGATGTCATGGGGAACTTTCAACATGGCTTGACTAAGGGCAAAACGTTGTCCAGCTTGGGCTAGAGAACAGGAGAAACATCAACACATCGGAGGTCCCCACTGAAACAGCAGGGTTGGAACACCCACCCTGCAAAGGGAGGTTGTGGCACTAGTTCTGTGGGAGCAGATACGGCTTCACAGCACCTGACTGCACCCCAGTACAGAGGGAAGTGGATCACAGGGGTGGGGATGGACTCTTCACAGTGATTTCTGGTGGGAGAATGAGAGATATTGGCCAAAACAGGAGAAGATTTAAGCTTTAAGTTTTTCCCCACAGGGACAACCAGGGATCAGTGCAGGGCATAGGGAGGTGGTGTGGCCTTTCTCCTAGGAGGATTTCCAAACTCCTAGCAATAAAGCCCTGAGCAACCCCGTCAGACTGCATGGCGGAGCCTGTTCTGGGCAGGGGTTAGGACTAGAATCTCCTGAGGTCCCTCCTGGCTTGATGTATTACATAACTGCTTTGATCCCCTCATGGTATTTCATCACTGTTTTGTCTGGCTTATTCATTGTTACCCAAAGATCAGCCACTGTAAATCACATACAATTTGAAGACCTGCCTTCAGCAAAACAAAGCAATAGAAATACTACTAATAGAAATAATACTAGGATATTAGTCCTAGCAGTGGATTTCCCCTGCTTTCCATGTACTTTCATTTTAGTTAAAATCTAAATAGACAGAGAAGTCCTGTGCAAATGCAAAATAAATAACTTTTATTTTTACTGTAGTATAGAAAAGTCTTAGTAAGTGTAGGGGTTGCAAGCTTTGCACTTTAAATTTTTTACCCACCATTTAGATTCAATTTTTGGCTCTTGTGAATGATTCTTCCAGTATCATGGGATACCTCTTTCATCACAACGTTTTCAGTAACATACACAAAAGATCTGAAAGTCAAGCCTCTGCAAAGTATTAAGAACTATTCTGCAGGGAAAATATCAATTCTACTGTATTTCAACTATGAAATATGATACTTGCAAGCAAATGCAGTCCTTGAATCTATTGTAATATAAAAACTGAGCGATATATCACCTTGGGCATGGCAGTAGTTCTAGGAGTAACATGATTGTGATCACTTCTTACTATTGAGAGATGAACATTCCCTCCCATGTAAAAGTACAAAAACATTACTTAATGTAGGGTTAGTGTCCACATCAGCTGTTGACAGATAATCTTTTGCAACAGTAGATGAAGTGGGTGCAGCAAAGTAAATGTGTCCACACCTTTACATTTGAAATTTTGCCACTTTCAAAGGTTCTACATGGATATAGTTTTCCATGGTTAAACAAATTTCCAAGTGTAGTAATCATAGAATTGACTCTATTTTTGAAATTCACACCATCTATTCATGGGGATTTGAAAAGATTAGAAAGATTGTTTAAATAAGTAAATCAAAAGGGGTGAAATCTACAGAGCAGAACTATGCTGCATTGCATATATGCCATTCCCAGTCAAGCCTACATGCTCATCACACACTTATTATACAAGGTGAATAGTGTGTGAGAGCAAACAAGAAGGAATATGGAGTTCAGTATATTATCTGTAATATTCAATAGCCTTTTAAGCAGCTGCATAGTACTATAGATGTATTTAAGATCCTGACATGACTTAATAGGTAGATGGAATTCAGTTGTCTTTGAAGCTGGTTTATCCTAATGCTTCTAGAATGTCAAAGAGAGATTCTTCTCCAGCTGCATGGTGAAGTTTTAGACAAGCCAGTTAACATACACTCTTCTAATTGACCTGGAATGGATAAACTTCTAGATTTTTTATGATCTGTTGTACATTTAGGCTGACCAGTATTCAAAGCTCTTAAGTGGAAAGTACTAGGGTCTCCAAATTAAACTTTCTCTGTGTACTATTGTAGACTGTACTATATGTGCACCAATGTCTTCCTCACCTGTTGTCATAATTTTGTATCATTTTCTCTTTTTAAAATTTAGCTTGGGTTCATATTTTTACTATCTCTTTTAATCTCATTAGCATACACTAAAGATGTGTAAGGATGTTATTAAAATTTATCCCCTTAAAATATAGCATCTTTGCTTTCATTTTTGAATTAATGGATCTCCTTGAAAAGGCATTGTGCATCCTATGTGAGGGAAGTGTATTTGGACCATAAATTAGAATTCTTTGGCTGGAAACGTGGCTACAAAAGCCATCACTTGATCACTAGTGTTCCTTATGTCTTCCTGTCTGCTCCATTCTCTGACCCTGCCATTGTCTTGTTTTTTCCTGCTGAACAGAAATAATCCCATTTCCTAGAACTGACCTGTAGAAAACTGTTACAACACAAATCACTTGATCACTGGCTCGACAACCTGAGTCATGTCAGAAAGTCACTGCCCTGCCAAATCTGTTTTAGAAACCCCCAAGGACCTGACATAATGAATCAGTTCTCCCTGGTGAGGCTTGCTGTGGGTTTCTTTTAGGTTTTGGGTTTTTGGTCTGTTTTTTAGTGGTTTGCGTTTTGGTTTGTTTTGGGTTGGTTTGGTTGCTTGGTTTGTTGGGGAGGTTTTTTGTTTATTTTTGGGTTTTATATATTTTTGTCTAAATGTTAAGAATCTGTCTGTTTTCTGCTTTCCTCTTTTTTGTGGCAATGTTGTTGCCACAAAAACAAATGGGATGTGTGCATAAAGCATGCACAGCACTGTTAGTTCACTTCAGGAACTCCAAAGTTGCCACTTGACCAACAGAAATGTCAGCATGAATGAACATAATGTCACGCAAGGATTACAGTTAGCCTCTCCGCACTTACTGTGCTTTGCCTATTCCTTTGGTTTTGCCTGCTTGACATGGAAGATTTTTTAACTCATCAGAAGATAAGTTTCAAATAATTGGATATTAAAAATCTACCAAAAAATTGACAAAACACCTGAAGAAAATAGAAAAAGAAAAGATGTTGTGTTGTTGATATATCACTACTATTTTACATTATTATGTCTTCAGAGATGCAGATGGATTATTAATAATTTATCATGTTATCAGTTTTTAGGGTGTCATCTGTCATCAGAAATCTCAGACTCCAGTTTCTGTATGCGTTTTCTTTTCCTAAAGTGAATTGACTCATCAGGGTCAATGTGATGACTTAGATGTCATTGAAATATAGGAAGGATTATTGGCTATGGAAATCTGTAAGAGAAAATTAAACCATTGCAATTCGGAAGCTAAAAGACAGTTACAGAGATACAGAAAAAAGTTTCTGATTAGCATTTCCATAGAGAAGAATGTCACAGCAAGATGCAGCGGGAATTTCCTTCTTGAAATTGGGGTGAAACCAGCCTTCCAAGCTTCTTATTAAAAAAAAAATGTAAAGGCACTAATCTAGGAGAGCCCGTCTTTATGATTCCACTTATTCTTTGACAAAAAGGCCCCATTTCAAATCCCTCCTTATGATACTTCCCCAAACCAGCTAAGTACAATCGTTTTGTAAGAAATTCGCTGGTCTCTTATTAAAGTTCTCAACCTCTGTATTAATAATTAAGTAACTGCTAGAAAGGAATTTATGAGGCAACACTCTTGAACCATACTTACAACTTTCTTGGTATCTGTTGGACTTCTTGCCTCCTAAATGAGTCTTGTACTTGAACAATAACTTCTTAAAACTTTTATTTGAAATTCCATGTTCCCTTCAGTATCTTCTCATTTGAGGAGTGCAATTGGTTTTGACTATAAACTTTTGGGTTAGAAAAAAAATCCCTGACCACCCCTATGCAGAAGCATCTCTGCATTCCTAATAGGCCTACAAACATTATGAGTATGTTTAAAAATTTAAACTATACAGCTAAGTACCTGTGTTCCTGAAACATCTTTGCTCTGCCTCTCAATCCCATTAAACTTGCCTTAAGAATCTAGGCTATAATAATTTGTTACCTTCTTGCAGTTTGAGGTGCGGAGGGAGCCATTCATCTCTAAACTTGTAGTTTTAGTGAAAATTAAGTTTTACTGGTACTTCCACTAAAATTATGCAGCTTTAGTTGCAATTTGCCATCTGCAATTAGATTAATCTTCTCCAAACTAATGAAGTGTAATTTGTAAATGAGCTGTTTGTTTCTCTGAAAGGATCACTCCAGTCATTTAACTGTCAAGTCTCCTCCGAATGGATGCTTTGTTAATCATGAATGTCAGAGTCTAGCCTTTTTGAATTAGATTGACTTTCTGGAGTTGTCACTTGGCTTGGATTTTTGAGAAGGACTAGGGAGGGCAGGAAAGACTTCTGTTTCTGATTTTCTTCAAAGCAACAGAAAAGAAGAGGTGCAGGCTACTTTATGCCTTCCATCTTTCTTCTGACAGTGTAAAAGGGTCTTTGAGATCAGATCTCCTTACACAACATTTTCCTGTTACACATTCATGATGATGTGCCATGACAGAGGCAAAAGCTAAAAACCATTTCTTCATTATTATAATAAAGAGCAAATATGAAAATTGCACAATACACTTTACACAGTAATGATAACATGATTTAGAGCTCCAGGACTGGTTAGCCTTTAAGAGATTTAAATAATCCTTTCTCTAGTCATGTCTTTCTAATGTTTCCCCCGGTAGTGCCTTCTGATTCTAGAAATATCAGTTTTTAATGGTTCTTTCAGCTTTCAGGCAATAGATCCTCTTTTTTGTTCTTTTCAGAATATGTTCTTCTCACAGACTGATACATCTGTGTGTGTGTGTGTGTGTGTGTGTGTGTGTGTGTGTGTGTGTGTGTGTGTGTGTGTTTTGGGGGTTAGGTTTGCAGAAGAGATGGGGCTGTTGGGGTTTTTGCACTTAACAGCAGCAGCAGCAGCAGCTAATCTTGTTCTGAGCCCCATTATGCTCCTGATAATAAAGTTCATCTGGTTTATACTGTTCCACTGGCATTTATCAAAAGGGTTGAGCCGAGCTAACAGTTGAGCTTTGTGAAACTGCAGATGCATACATAATGCATTGTTCAGGATGGCAAAACTAATATTCAGATCACACTACTGATATCAGTTCCTTATTTCTTATTTTTCTCATGCTTCTAAACTTTGCCAATGAACCGCTTTACTGCAAGCTCTGTTATTTGCATCCTGATTTGTGACAGTGTGTACAAGCTTCAGAACAGCATTGCATACGCTTCTGAATTTGAGTGAATAAACAAGTTTGTCAAATGAGGTTCAGGATTTGTAATGATTTATAAGAATTACAAGTAGGTTATTCTTATTTCCAATTCCAGTCATTTGGGATTGGCCATTCTACTCACAGATAATGGCATCTTCGAAGACAGACATAGCAAGACAATAAGAAAAAGGTAATAAAGAGACAGCTGAGATGTCAGTATTTGAAATTTTGGCTGCGTATATTTTTAACATTTATATGATGCTGCTAGCCAAAAGTCAGAAAAGAGGAAGGAAAGTGGTGTGTCAGAAAACAGATCTTACTAATATATTCTCTCTCTTCTTCCTTAGTAAATTGAAATGACACTTTTTTTCTCCTATAATAATTTGAAAGCATTTAAATTAATTCTTTATTTAACAGTTTTGCTTTTCAATTAGCTTCTTAATTGCCCACTAATCAGTTACAGTATTCTCATCTCTACCCTTCAAATCCATATTTTTTCTCATGCATTTTCTTCTTTATGTACAGAGAGCTTTAATGTCATTTTGGAACAGTAGTAATTATCATCTATCAATATAATTTTTTTTTTTAGTTTTTAGCAATCAAAGTCACAGGTCACTGATTCCCCCACCCCCATTCCCCTCACAATGATTAGATTATTTTGGCAATATCCAGCAGGGAATGAACAATAACTCTTAAAATCAAATAGTTATTTCAAATATATGAGGAATGAAGCTTACAGTTCACTTATGTGTTTTCATGCTAAACTGTTTGAGAGCTCAGAACTCACCAGAAAGTAAAGGCACTACAAACATGGCAAAGTGAAAATTAGTTTTGCATTTGAACAGAAATTAATGAAAAATGTTCTAATACCATTCATATTGCTTTGCAGGGTGTGGCAGTTTCTCCACTTTCCTCTACAATGACAAATATGGACTTTATGTTCCAGTAGAGCCAACCCAACTTTCCTGATAATCATCCCACTTTAAGCTTGCCTCTGTTCTGCCAGCCTTACATCTCTCACCTGAAGTTCTGCTAGTGTCAAGGTGTCTTAAGAATCACCTTTGTATCGATACATATACAGTAATTTCTTCAAGAGAAGATAGTTGTTCTGGCCCAGGATCAGACAAAGGCACTGTGTGAATTGGTGACATTGGGTTTTTTCCTTCCCTTCACCTCCAGTTCAGTCTGGTGTGCAAGGGAGTGGAGTAAGTTATCTCCCTTGTCCTCCTTTAACTTACCGTGGCACAGCTTATTTCCTTCTTGTGCTCAAGGGCAGCTACTTTTAGGAAACAAGGCTCCACCTTTACCCACTTCTCAGTTTGGGCTGTGTCCAGCCACCTCCATCTGTCACAGGACATTAGGCAGTCATTCCTTCTGTTCCCTGTCATGTCCAAAACTTAAGTAGCATTTGTAAACAAAGTTAAAAACATTTGTAACTGCGATGGGTAAAAGGTATTAAACAAGAGCTCTTTAATTAAACAAAATCTGTGATATTAGCCTGGATGGCTAAGATTTATGAAAATCTAAATTCAGCACTATTTTGCTAGACTGAGATCACATCTAGGGGCCAGCTGATAAGTACAAGGATTTTCACAAGAGAGCATTCACTGCAAATGAAGGAATAAGTGTGTTTGCAATTAGAGACTTTGGGGGAATATAAAAGATCAGCCTCTGAAATTGAATTTAAATGTGACTGTTCTATTTTCTGTGATTGATCAGGCTTGTGCAATGGCTCAGCTTTTCATTAATGTCATTGGCTAGACTCATGGGCTCAGCCACTTCAGCAGAGGGAAGGCCACTTGAATTCTGCTTTCATTCTCCTTTTCTTATTTCCCTGGAGTTCAAGGGTCAGCAATCAAAGTGCACATCAACCAGCCGAAACTGAAACTTTTTCTGCCTCGCTGAGCAGACTCTGAAAAAGCCCTGGTTGTATGGATCATTTGTATTGCTATTTGCCATTGTTATTTATCTTACAAATAGAAGAAAAAAACATCACCTGTATTAGTCCTCACATCCTCTATGAAATTATTTCTAATGTCTGTGCAGACAAGTATCTGTATTTTATGTTTATCCTATAAAAAGTTATGATTTCCATAGTGCGTGTGTCATTCAAACATACATAAATACCCTTCAGATGGAGTGAAAGAGCTAGCTTAGGTCAAGGGTGATCCTCATTTATGGGACAGACTGTGAGTCATTTTTCTCGCCACAAGCGAAAGGATTATCATGGTTACTGAACCACTGAAGACCTCTCAGAATTTATTGCTAGAACTTCTCTTGGGTTTTATGAAAACTTTAATCATGACAGCATCTTAAAAACAGAGCAAAACTATAAAAAACCCTGACCAAACAAAATAGAAAACTAAACAACAGTAACAAAAACAACAGTGAAAAAGTAGAACTTGACCAATAAGTCAGGAAATATTCTTCTTGGAGTTTATGGAAGTCAATTGGCTAAAACTTGAAGAAAATGGAACTCTGGATTTTTAGGCAGTCTACCCCATACTTTTTTTCCTTACTCCTAGCATGGTATTTTTTTTCTCATCTAATGCAGTTGAAATGCAAATAATATACAGCTATCTTTAAGATCCCGTTCAACCCAAACCATTCTATGATTCTATGACTTTTTCTGACACAATGTGGAATCATCTTCTATGGAAATTTGTCATCCAATATCACTGTTAAGAAAAGAACAACTTATTTAGGAACCACATGATACTTGGTGGAGTGAAACTGAACCAACGGAAATGACATATTATGAGCACCAGAAAGGGCACATAAAGAAGTGATACATCCACCCCTCCTTTCTCCTGTTTTTTTCTAGACCATCTCTCTCCAGCAACTGCTTCTTGCTTTATGTTATTTCTCAAGCTGCTAATGAAAGCTGGCAGCTGTCCTGCTAGCTACCTGACTCTTTGGTTAACCAGTTGGACAGTGTTGATTAAACCAGCAGCTATTAACACAGAATTACACATTTTCACGTTCATGGCATGCTTGGGCTCTGCCTGCCAACAATCTTTTAAAAAAAATCCCCATCTCCAATTACCAGCTGAATGTTTTATTTTATTTATATTCATACACATGCAGGCACACAAACCTGACAGATTTTTTTTTCCATTTTTATTTTTACTTAGCAAAAAAATGAGTAGATGGTTCAGTACGCACTTGTATAAAAGTTGTAATTTGTAGAAGGTTGGGCTAAAGGTGTGTTAAAAGGGAGAACACCTAAAACTGCATTTGCACGGAGTAGTTTCTTTTTGCTCTCACTGCTGTGGTTGATGTTTTATTCAGATGATCTCTAAAGACACTTAGTTAATTAGATCAAGGAAACAACACAAAAATTTACGTTCAGTCAGGTAATGAGTTCTGCAGTTTCAGTTGGCTTCCCTGGGTGATTTAGCAGAACAGCATTACGTTTTCTCTTGGCCTTGGAAATCCTCAGGCTTAACCCCCAAACTTTCACTTGAGCACTCACAATATCTGCTATCTAACTGATAAATTAAAAATGACAGAAGATGAGGAATGGAGAATAAATTGGCTATTCCAAGTTTAGCACTAAAGGACAGCAGCTCGGATGATTCACCTTCAAGAACCAAAGGCAGAAATAGCCTTTGAAAGCTGAGTGCTCTCCCTGAAGGTATCTACCAGCCAGTGTGAATTTAAGGGATATCCCATCCCAGGCTTGATTTCCACTGAACCATGAGGGTCAGTGCCAAGCAGTTGGAAAGGGACTCCTGCCAGCAGGAGTCCATCAGGCAGCTGGCAGAGGTGAAGTAGTGCAGGCAAAAGCACTGCTTGGGTCATTATGGACACATAGCGCGCAGACATATGTCAGTGCTGCCAATCACACCATGGATGTCACACTGTAAGCAAACAGAAATTAACTGTATTTTCAGGAATCCGGCAACAAAGAGTTCTTTAGTTTGATTTCTTCAGTGCATGCTATGTACAAAAAATGCAAAAAGAGGAAATATGATTAGCCTGTGTTCATACCATTAACCCACTTTGTTACAGTGTTTTAAATCACAAAGGAATTTCATCTATTCTCTCCTTTTTTTGATAAGTAGAAAATCTCATATACGCTAGTGCTGCAGTTGCTTCTGCTTATTTTTATTTTTATTTTTTTTCTGGACTCCAGGGCTTGTCTCTTTTTTCTGATATTGAAAATTACTTAATACCTCAGTTTGAATATGGTATAATTTCCCATTTCTCTAGAGGCTGTGAAAGCAAAAATACTGAAACAAAGCAATGTCTTCATCAATTTGTTGGGAAAAATGCAGGAATAAAGTAGTTTATTTTTCTTCTAAATATGAATAGAGA
>VZRQ01005532.1:117246-130373 GCA_013397975.1 Machaerirhynchus nigripectus | reverse complement strand
AGGGTGGTTGGGCACTGGAACAGCCTCCCCAAGGAAGTGGTCACAGCACCAAGCCTGACAGAACTCAAGAAGCATTTGGGCAATATTCTCAGACACATGGTGTGACTCTTCAGGCTGTCCTGTTCAGGAACAGGATTTGGACTTTGATGATCCTGATGTGTCCCTTCCAACTCAGTGTTTTTATGTTTCCATGGAAATGTCTGTGAATGAAAAGCCACAGGTAGGATTGACATTGATGAATGGTTATTCTGCTTGTGTCAGTTTCTTCCATTTAAAAAATATTTATTTATATAGAATCATAGAATTAATAAGGTTGTAAAAGACTTCTAAGATCAAATCCAACACTTCATCAGAAATGCGTGTGTGTGTGTATGTATACATATACATATATATACACAAAATATATATAAATATATTTAGGATATAAGTACTTACATGCATGGCTAGAAATAACATGTTAGCAACAACCATTCTGCTACAACCTTTTTCCAAGGTTTTGTATAAAATCCCTGTATTGAGGTCATCTAGAGGTGGAAAGGAGATTATTGGTTTTGTTTTCACTTCTGCCTCGGGTGGCTGACTACACATTAATTTCAAATGGCATTCCACCAAATTTAATCCATAACCAAAGTATTGCAGAATGCTCCACTTGAGTAATAAGCATAGAAGAAGAGCTACTTAAGTGCACACGAAATCTTTTGTCAAATGCTTCAGAGCATTATGTTTGGGTTGCAGGCCCAGGTTTTGGTAGCAAGGGGACTATAGGGGCGGCTTCTGTGAGAAGCTGCTGGAAACTGTGTCCATGTCCAGCAGTGCCAATCCATGGTGCCTCCAAGGCCAAGGCCAAGCCAATCAGAGATGGGAGCCATGCCTCCATGATAACATATTTAAGAAGGGGTAAAAAGATTATTGTGCAGGTGTAACGGGGCCAAAGAAGAGCAGGGTGAGATATGTGAGAGGAACAACTCTGCAGATGCCAAGGTCAGTGGAGAAGGAGGGGAAGGAGGTGCTCCAGGCACCAGAGCAGAAATTCCCCTGCAGCCTGTGGTGCAGACCATGGTGAAGCAGCTGTGCCCCTGCAGCCCATGGGTCATAACCCCCATTCCTTGTCTCCCTGCATTGCTGGGGCAAGAGCCTGTGAAGGAGAGAGGGACGGAGGGAAAGTGGGTTTAAGATTTCTTTTATTTCTCATTTTCCTGCTCTGATTTTGTTGGTAATAAATTCAGTTAATATTCCCAAGCTGAGTCCATCTTGCCTCCGATGGCAATCAGTAAGTGATTCTCCTGGTCTTTATCTCAACCCATGAGGATTTTGCTATATTTTCTACGTCCTATCCAGTTGTGGAGGGGAGAGATAGAGTGGCTTTAGTGGATATCTGCCATCCACGCATGTTGAAATCACCACAGTATCAGCAGTTGTGCAAATTGGAATAGTATGACACTGGAATGTGTCATATTATAGATACATCCCTATTCTTTTGCACCAACTTTGAGAAATGGTCACATGAGGTGTTTTGAAAAATACAGTGCGGGCCAAACACCTCCAAAGTAATTTATTTTCCTTCAGAACAGACCATGTCTCTTAAGAAGTGATTTATAATTATTTCAGCAATAATTAACACTTTCTGCATTTAAAAATATACCATACAGATATCAAATGGAGATATTCTTTCTTCAAGTTGTACTGAACAGTTCTGTTTAACCAGTGAAATCTGGGAACCATTAATACCTAATATATGGAATATAGAAGAAGAGAAAATTCCAGAAACATCCATGTGGCTTCTGCTTTAGCTAAGACACCCTTGTCTCAGTGGACAGGTTCATTTGATTTGTGTGGGGCTCTTCCTTTAAAACCTATTCAAAAGGAAAACAACTATAATCGTGTCACCTTGAATTTCTTTCATCACACACCTAAAATTAACTTGTAAGAGTGATCAGTATCATTATTCCTTTCATCTAGATTGGAAACAGAGGCCCAGAGTAGTAAAAAATACTTGGGCATAATTAATCAGCAGCTCTGATAATGAAAGGCAGTGTGCATGATCTGCAGACTTGAACTTGGCCACACTACCTTTCAGCATATTGGCTAAACCTCTCCAGTAATGTTTAGCATCCTAAGTATACAGTTGTTTTCCATTTGGGCAGCATTCCTTCTACCTGTGCATTGGAGGATGTATGCCATGAGGGAAAAGGCCGTTGTTTACTCTTTCGGGTAGAAACTGCCTACTTTCTTACAGAGCAAAAATTAGTGCTACTAGTCAAAGAGGATGGATGTGGCTAAAATAATGAATAATAAGTAATAAATATTTATAGCTATAATGAATTATGTGATGCATAATTGATTGTGTACTGTATAATACATAATACAACTCTGTACTGTAGCTATCTACAATATATAATTTATATTATACAATTATAATTATACTTAATTACAGTCATTCTGGTAATAGCTCCCCCTCAGTCTATGTACTTTGACTACTCTAGTTTATTATTCAGCCATTTAATCATTGCTGTGTACTCAATATCACTTTAATACATTTTAAAGACAATCAAAACTTGTGGTTTGGCATTTGAGAGTCACTTCTCAAGGACCAAAAGTTTCACCCTTCTTATTTTCTGTGGAACTTTTCTGAAGAAAAAAAGTATCTACGGGTTTGGAGGCACCCTGACAACTGATACTTTACCTCCCTTTGCTATTATCTCCTAATACCGATGGCTCAGCAGCTACCACACAACTCTCTGAGAAAGAAGACCAAGGACTTTTGAAGCCTTTCCAAATTTAGAAAATTTCCAAGAGACAGATGGTGGCATGCAAGTTTCCAACATAAATAGTTTTAAACTGATTCAACAGATTTAAACTGAGATTTAAGTGTCCACTGTCCGAAATCCAACAAAGTATGAGAAACTGCACTCTGTTCAGCTTGATTTTCTGTAAATGTCCTCAGTCCCTGAGACGTTCTGCTTTCAAATTTATAATGAATAAAAAAAAAAAAAAAAAAAGTAGGTGTCTGCCTTTAAACTGTTGCCATATAATGTTATTTGCCTACAAACAGCAATTTAGGATTTTTTAGACTCTTGTGCTTAGTGTGGAGAGGACAAAATACCTAGGCAAAACTAGCAAGCTCAGTCAAGAAGTCATCATAGTCTCAGCACACTGATATTTGAAAGCTCTCTTGGAACCAAGAGAAAACATGATCAATGCTGAAGTTAAATACTGCTTTTATGAGCAGAATTTCAGCTCCCTCGGACCAAGATAGATGATTTTTTGTAATGCTTTCAAATTTCAGCAGAAATGAGCCTTTCTGATTGACAGGACTTCATTCACTGGAGAACTTAATAGGGCTGTTGCTTGGCTTGTGATAAATTAAGTGGTTATTGATAATTTTTTTTGTGTCATGTCTTACAGAGTGCAGAGAAAATCAGTATATATGAAAACCAGTTATCCCTTTCCTTCAATTATATTAGTTTCCAACACATTGTGTTACCTCCAGTGCTCTTTTGAAATAGTCTTCTCTGTGATAAAAGCTGCTCTAAACCTGGCTAAAGATGGAAACACAAAAATAGGCAGGGATGAAGTGCAGTCATTAGGATTTCTCTTGACATCTTTGGAAGAATATCCACCCCTTATTTTTTAAGAATTTTTTCCTGAGTTTTTATAAAAGAATTACCTTTCTCATTATACCTGTGTAATCCTGAGAAGAGCTACACTACCTTCAAATCTTACTTGCTTTCTGACATTTTATTTACACTGATATCAATGGGAATTATGGATGTTTAGTACATTTAAGAATCAGTTTCTTCATCCTTGTGATGAGGGGGTGCTCTGCTGACTTCTGCTTCTTCTATGCTACACACTGTTTCTGCAGGAAAAACACTGTTGCAAGTGAATTTGTTGTGTGTTTTTCTCACAGCAGTCTGGGTTTGCTATTATGAGTTTGTTTCTGTTTCTCTGTTCCCAGTTTTCTTTGGTACTGGGTCATGATGTAGAAATCAAGTATCAGTTTCCCTGGAAACAATACCCATGTGAGATATTACATAAATTCAGGAGGTGGGGGCTGTAGAAGAGGTGGCTTCTATCCTTTCTAAACGTCTAAATGGAAGCTGGTGATGGAGTTACCATGGTAGGTATCAGTACAACTTGAGGACATACAGACTGGTATGGCAGACACTGTGACTTTGTCATATGAACCACTTCCAGATGGCTGGACTCCCAGGCCCTTCATCAGGCTGCCAGTGCTTTGGTCTCAGCTAACAGAGTGGAAACTGCCACATCCCTTCTCTTTAAAGAGAAATGCAGGAATGAAAGCATATCCTGGTTTTTGCTGTGCTTTTTGGGTTGTTAGGTTTATTTTTTCCATACACAATAAAAATATTATTTCTGACACCTCAGTAGGACTGGATCTTCAATTTAGTTCTTTTTTGAATACTTGTTTGTTCCTTCTTTATCTTCACGCATCTTAGAAATCAAATATTTCAACACTTCTGCTATAAGAAATCACCTAAACAAAAAAAGAAAGACAATACTTTCCTGTATACAGTGTTATAGGAATATATATTGTGCAGTTGGACGGTGTCTGTGGTACCAAAAATAAATGGTGGGGAGGAGACGACTCTATTCCCCTGGTAAACAAACATTCAGAGGCTTTATAGGGCTCTTTGCAAGCAATCTGCAGCTGAGAAATTGCATTATATCTCATTACCCCAAGGATGGTGAATAGAGTCCATAGCATAGTAAGGATCATTCTCCTTCTGTACTCATTAAAGAAAGGATTGAGAAGAATGAATCAGGAATTCAGAACATTCTTTAAATTTTTCACAGCATGGAAAAGTCCAGGTTATCAAGAGGCAGTACTGACAATGATTTTGAATAAGGCTGCATGACAGAAGGGATGGAGAGGGTCTGTCAGGCACTCCCAGTGCTACTCCTTTCATCTGAAGACAGTAACACTGGAACCAAATCTGCCAAATCGGCTGCCATTTTGCAAACTGTCTCTTTTCCACTACACTTTCTAGAAGACATATAGTATACCAGAAGATTAGCCTTTGTGTGAACTATCCACTGCTGCAGCAATTGTATATTGCATGCTTTCTAAGTTTTCTTCAGTTTATTAGATGTTCTTAACTAACCTGAGGGTCATTTTGACCACCTTACATTTTCTACCTCCAAATCTATCAGAACACCGTGTTACTCCCGTTTTTGCAACACTGCTGCATTTGGTTCTGCCCTCTCAGGCAGATTTAAGTTTCTTCGTAAGTACACACATTATTCTTATGATTCAGTGCATATAGAGCAAATAACAATGTGACTCAGATCTGAATTGTCTAGGTCCATCTCAGATAGATTCTGAATGTGCCCCTGGCTCTTCAGTTGTCTCTCTGTTACCAATGACAGTGAAATTTTGTCTTCATTAATCTCATAACAGCAATCCCTGCAGTGAGACTTAAGGGAGAGTCCAACAGAACCAGATTCCTTGTTAAGATTTCAGTGCCTGAAATAATAATTGGGTATCCATAATTGTTTGTTTCCTGTTATATAAGAAGAATGCAAACCAAATATAGCTTCTTGAGAAAGCAAGTAAACACTCGGGGACTGAGAAAAAGTAATTGTTCCTATAAAATAGGTTATACCTGAAGATATGAGAGGAATTTATACTGCATATGTATGTACAAATATATGTATCACATATAAACTCACCATAGAAATATATGTTCAGATTTCTTTGATCTTTCATTATTATCATTATTGAAAAGCAATTTATTATGAAAACTGACTGATGATGTTCTAGAATTGCACCATTCCTCTGAGTTGCTGAGTCAGATGTGTAAATCACCCTCAGTTTTAGTGATGACTAAATTTTAATTCTGGCACTCTTCAGAAGAGTACTGTCTGAAGTACCTCAGGCTTAGATTCTGTAATGGAGTCATTAAAAGACCCTCTATCTCAAAGTGAAACTCATGAACAAAAGGGAAAGCCTTAGAAGGCTAAAGTGTTATGAAGGAAATTGAAACTTGGGCTTGAGATGAGGTGAAAAAGTTAACAAAGCAGATGATGGTGACTTGATTTATTCTGCTACAAATAATCATGTTGTACTCTTTTGTCTTGGAAGGATTATGCTACTTTTTCTGTTTTTGCTATTATGTCAGAGGAGGCAGTATACACAAACTCTCACACACTGTTCCAGAAGACACACACCACCCTACGTGCACGTACAGAAGTGTCTGTTTAGGCTAGACAGGGCCTAAAGGTTCATCATGATGACAAGTTTTAACAACTTGTGAAGATCTTCAGACAGAAGAAAGACAAGGCATAGATTGTTCTGGTTTATGGGTTTGTTTGTTTTTTTTTAGAAAAATATAATGTAAAAATATTGGGCCTTAGCTAGATAAAGATATTCTTAACACCTGGTGTTGATTTGTAGATGCTTTACATGGTTACACCAAGCTTCTTTCAAGTCTGTATTTCAAAGTAACAGAATTTTTTTTTCATTTAAAAGCTTGATTTTTTGCCAATTTCACTAGAGGGTGAGTGATTTGAATGCCATTCTCTGATCAATTTTTGCCATTACTCACAGAAAACTAATTTTATGGTATTTTTAATATTTGGCTTCCTTTAGCCAAGATGGTTTCCTCTTTCCTTAACAATGACAAAAGCTGAACTGAAACAGGTGCATAAAAATTACTTTGGGCCTATAAGTATTATTTGGAATGGTGGCACCATTTAAATGTGGCAACTGTAAGATATTTGAATGAAGGTTACAAATCTTCTCTTCAAAACCTTTTTGATATTTTGACAGTTGAATTTAAATTAGTTAGGAAATGTGAACACAGTTATATACTTCTTTGTTTTCCTTATCACTTTACCATGTCGGGAGGAAGAAAGAAATGCAAAAAAACAAAACAAAACAAAACAAAAAAAGACTTCTGCTTTTAAACTTCTAATACTTTAAAATACCAGAACTTCTGCAGTAGGAGTGTAGGACATTAATAAGTAGGTTTTTCCTCACTAGTTCATGCATTTTCTTGGTGTCAATAATTGAAGCGCTCTACAAGTAGCTTTTATTTCATGGTGAAATCGTATATTCCTATTTCTTTCTGGTTTAAGTTGTGTGCTTGGAGGTTCAGGTACAAAAAAAAAGCAATTTTGTGAAAAAAACTAACATGAAACCAACACTTGCATTTTCCTCATACCTTTCTTTTGCATGGCATTTAGTTAATTGCTCAGTTAGATAGCCATGAATAGGTTGATCACGTGTATATCTAGTGTTCTGATTTCTCTAGACTCAAGAATTGTATCTGTGTCAAAAGAAGACTATCTGAGGGAAATGTATTCTTCTGGGGAGCTGAATTAAAGTTAATTTGTTTCTTTTTTTTTCACTGCTTTTGGAAGTGTAAGAATAATGGGAAGAATGGCTTTTTTCCCATCCATGAAAGTAACAAAGGAAATGTATCCATGAGCAGTTCCACTGGTTCAGGTTTCCACCAGTGACTCAAGTGGGCAGCTTCTACTTTTCAGCTTTATTTTTGGTTATCATAAGCAGGTTCTTTACATAATTAAAACCACATTATCTGTTTTCAAGATCCTTGAGCACTTCAAGTCTAAAACATAGTTCTGGAACTTTTTCTAGCTGATGTCTGTAAGTCTTGAGGGGTTTGTAATGTCCCTTTGGGGAAAACAAAATAAATTGACCCATTAACCTCAGTCTTCTCTCTGTTCAGGTCTCAAAATAAATGTTCTTTCCTAGCTTCTGCAGATGACCTACCTGAAACAGACAGGGAATCTCATCTACAGAGTAGTTTCTGAAGGTAGGAATTAGTCCTCTCTATTTCTTTCTCTTTTTTCCTTTGTCACTTAAAGATCAGCCAGACCATGACAGACCACCCCACAATCCCTGGTCTTCTTAAAATGCAACTTGTATCACAAAAGCAAGAGCCTAGTCATCTTTCTCTCCATCACATCAGCAGAGATACTGAGTGCTTGAAAAGACCTGTGGGTGAACACAGACAAAGCACCTCCATGACTAAGCTCAGCACACTGGCCAGAGAAATGTGTGACTAACTGTCTCTGTCTCATGGAAGTTCTAAAACTCCTGCTCTTGGCAGCACCTGAAAACAAATGTATAGTTTTGACCGAGTTCATTGAGGGCTGTGTACAGAGAATTACACAACAGCGTGGGTAGTTTTCTGAATCTGGGGCATGTCTTCCTCTGTCTTGCTGTAGGCAAAATATGTTTTGAAGAGAAGTTTTTCTAAACACTGAAAGGAAGAGGTCACTTCCCCTCTAGCCTCCTATTTATTTAATTTTTCCTCTTGACTGTGATTGACTGTGGGACAGACTGCTGTGCCTGTCCCAGTGAGAAGTTATTGTCTCCAGGAGACAGAGTACTGAGTGACGCAGCAGGCAATACTTTCTGTTCTGCCTAAAGTTTGTCTTTACAGTGCATACAGTGTGTCAGTCTAACCAAGCAAGAAGAGCAATCATTTACGTTTTTATCAACCTCTCCAAGAGCCTTAACTATGAAACTATCACAGCAATACCCTGGGCAGTATATCAATAAAGAGTCTGGCATCTCTTTATTAATAAAGCTGTGTCTGTCTCTAGCTCTGACCTTCATTTCACACATAAAAGTTGGGCTTTTGTAGCACCAATTACACGTATCTATCTGTATCTATGCAAACTTGATTCTAATGACTCAGATGTCATTAAATAAGGATTAATTTATATTAAATACATGATTAATTGGTAGGGATAAGGACTGTTTCACCTTTAATCATGACCAATCCATCTTCAGCATGTTTCAACATGGTGGCAGGAGAGTTTTAAATTGCGTTCTGCACTTTTACTCTTCTCTTCTTTGACTTTTTAAATGCACACAATGGCAATAGAGAACATGCTTTTTTCAAAGCACTGAAGTTATCTCTTTCAAATTCACTTATCTACACAGAAGACTAACATGGCTACAGAAAGGATGATTGCAAAATGAAAGAATCTTGCAGCCCTTAACAGTTTTCTCTGCTTCTTCAACAAAGCCAGTTTAAGAATTGCATTATTGCATTAAACTACATTAGGAATTGCATGTATTTACATTGAAATCTGCAGTGAAGGCTTTCAAACAAGCCCCTAAGAATTCAAGTAGAAAATCTGTCAGTCCAAAGTAAATACGTAATTTTCATGCTGGACACTGGGACTTTGATTCCTAAACCAGATTAGCCTTAAGGACATGAATGTTCACTTTTTGAACACTTGTGAACATTTAAGAAGGTATACCTCTCTTGAAACATTTTTATCCCTCAAGTTTTGAAACAGCACAAAGTTAGTGAGTAAAACTGAGCTTTTTTACTTTGTTCTTTAATGTCTGTAAAAATCCTTACTCAGCTATGTCCCGAGGAATGGTAGGAGGGTGAAAAATGCTCCCTATTGTCTCTTAAGCACATCATCGTTATTAGGAAGGCAGTTTTCTGCCAACTTTTGGTGTGTTTGACCTCACCAGCCTTTTCAGGCCAAAATGTCTAGTCACTTTAAAAAATGTTTGTGTCTGTTTTGATGTCCTGTTGAGAGATTTCTACTCTGACACTGTATCAAAACAGTTTGTTTGGGAAAAGCACAGCATAAAGAAATCTCTTATACATTTGACTCTTTAGCTACGGGATTTAATTTCTGATTTCTACTTGCACTCAAGTGTGTACATCTATTTTAGTTGAAGTCGTAAGGATTCTTCTTTTATCTTACATCTTTTATTCTGTTTTAATGCAAGAAAAATGCTATTTTCTTAACATGGCCTATTTTTTAAAAATTTCATTATCTCTGATCCTGATGTGATGACAAAATTATTCTATACTCTAATTTTTTTCTTCCTCCTGTGTATAGAGTCCTAGTCAATAATTTCCAGAAAAAATGGCAACAATAGTTAGGAATCCAAATAATTTTTTGCTATTATTTGAATACCATTTAATTCAGAGTTCTGCTAGGGACTTATTTTGCCTGGACTGAATAAAAATGTTATTTTCAAAATCAAATTAAACCTAAATAGAATAAATGAGAATGAATGAGCTTGAGTTCATTTTAAGGACAAGGTGCTTGTTAACAAATGAGGTAAATCAGTGGGAGGAAAGAGAGGGTGTCAAATGTTCTCTCATGGGCAAGAAAATAGAACAAAATCATTTTTGTTGGACGGTATCTACAATGATCCTCTAGTCCAACTGTGTGAACAATTCCAGGCTGAGAAAATATTAAAACTGACAGGCTCGGTTGTTGTGGTTTAACCCCATCCAGCAACTAAATGCCCCCAACACACTCACTCACAGGCCATGGGATGGGGTAGAGATTCAGAAAAGTAAAAATGAGAAAACTCATGGGTTGAAAGAAAGACGGTTTAATAGGTAAAGCAAAACCCACACAGGCAAGCAAAGCAAAACAAGGAATTCATACACCACATCCCATGGGCTGGCAGGTGTTCAGCCGTCTCCAGGAGAGCAAGGCCCTCACTCTGGAAGACTCACCCATCCTCCTTCTTCTTCCCACTTTATGTGCTGAGCGAGATATCATAGGATGTAGGATATTGCTTGGGTCAGTCATGGTCAGCTATCCCAGCTGTGTCCCTTCCCAGCTCCTTGTGCACCCCCAGCCTCCTCACTGATGGGGTGGGTGAGGACCAGCAAAGGCCTTGGCTCTGTGTAAGGCCTGCTCAGCAGTAACAAAAACATCCCTGAGTTATCAACACTATTTTCAGCATGAATCCAAAACAGAGGCCCATAATAGCTGCTATGGAGAAAAATAACACTATCCCAGCCAAAACAAGCACAATGGAGCATGAAACCCCACTCTAGGAGGCCTGTTCCAGGATTTTATCACCCTCTTAGCAAAAAATTGTTTCCTGTTGTCAAGTCTGAACCTCCCCTGATGCAACTTTGAACCATTTCCACATGTCTGCTAACACTGAATCCTAGAGAGAAGAGCTTAGCAGCTCCCTCTCCACTCCCCTTCCTCAGGAATCTATAGAGAGCAATGACGTCAGCCTCAGCTCCTTTTCTGCAAAAGAGACCAGGCCAGGGTTCTCAGCCACTCCTTACAGGACACACTATCCAGCCCTTTCATCAGCTTTGGTGCCCTCCTCTGGACACAACAAAGGACCAGCACCTCCTTCTCAGAGTGGCCCAGCACAGACACAACACTCAGCTCAGGCCACACCAGCGCTGAGTACAGCAGGATAATCTTCTCTGCGACTGGCTGTGCTGTGTTTGATGTCCCGCAGGATGCAGTTTGCCCTCTTGGCTGCCTGGGCTCACAGTGAGCCTGCTGCTGACCAGCACCCCAGGTCCTGTTCTGCAGGGCTGATCCTGATCTCCAGCCACTCCTCTCCCAGTTTATGCTTGTATACAGAAGGACTGGGCATTACCCATCCCACTTTTCCGATTCAAGTTCACTCAGCATATTACTCCCTCAACCCTCTCATTTGTTTTATCTTTTCACGCACAACTCTGATGCATGATGCTTATCCATCTTCACATGAAACTTTTATCCTCTTACCGTTCTTCATCTCCTTAGCCATTCTGTCAAAAAACCTTCTACTCTCTAAAATCCTGCTGGCAAACCTCATTTTTTATCCACAACAACCTATCATAGGTGTAAATTAATGCCACATTCCTTTAATTTACTTCTCACTAAATAATAATAATAGTAATAGTAATAGTAATAATAGTAATAGTAATAGTAATAGTAATAGTAATAGTAATAGTAATAGTAGTAATAATAAAACATCTTGGAAAACCATCTGTCCTCTCAAAACTGTTTTTGTTTGCATCATCCACTTTGTTCCTTTTCTGTGTATCTTTTATGTCTTAACAAGGTATATGTAACCTGAAAGGTTCCTTTTACCCCATATATATTTATAAACAGTACCAAAGAATAGTTAAAATCTGGAGTTAAAACAAGAAGATAAAATTAAATTTAGTCCACTCCAAGGTTATTTACTTTTCCTGTGTCTTCTGCTTTCAGCCTTTTCTTATCTCCCATTTCATTCTCTGCATCTGGACATTTTTGCCCCACTGTGCCTTGTTCTAGTCCTTTTCTCTTTTTCTCTTTCTCTGTCATTTCCCTTCATTTTTCTGCTCCCTTTCTTCCACCCCACCCAAAACTATAGTATGTCCCATTTTCTTTCTTGTTTTCTGAATGCAGTCTTCTTGTGCATTGCCTTTATTCCCCCTTTCCTGCAAGATATTCCATTTCTCTTCCCACCTGTTGTGTTTCAGTTTGTGGGTGTTTTTTGTTTGTTTGTTGGTTGGTTTTTTGGTTGTTTGTTTGGTGGTTTTTTGCAAAACCACTCTAGATCATTCTTATTTACACAACATTATCTCTTTGTGTCACCTCTTTTTCCCACCTCTGCTTTTCCTGCGTTACATAAATGTGGGATCAGTGGAAAAGGTTGATGCTGAGATTCTCAAAACAAGAGGAGGAATTTGGGCACCTTGGCAGACTTCGGTAGAGGATGGCATATGGATTGCAGGTATCTGTATCAATCCAAATTGTAATTTTCCCTTTGTATGTAACCCTCTCTGTATGTTGTTTGTAGTTGGCGAAGTAGCATTAGCTCAGCACTGGAAGGTGAGTTGAAGGCATGCCTGTGTCCCACCTTGCACTGCTCAAGCACTGGTCTTTGGCTGTAAGGAGCAGAAGGGAATGAAGATAGACTGTGGTTGACTCTATCCACTGTTTGCCAGGATCATGACACTCTGGAGAGCCCTTCAGGGGTGGAAAAACCCTGGCTGTGCTCTTCTTTATGTCTCCATACCCACAGAGTGAACTGGAATATGGCCTGGCAGGGCAATTGACAGGGGAAGATGCTGGTATGAATTCATGCCACCTACAGTGACTTGTTCACTAGAGTTTGAATTGCCTGTGAACAGCTCTCAGCAGCTCTCATTTAAGCCACAAAAATGTCAAAATATTTTATTGAGTGAAAAAACACACATGAGTTACCAGGGCTGACTGTTTCTGAGTTCACACCTCTTAGCAAACAACTTCTGAAATTAGTTTTCCTTCCTCCCCCCATCTAGCAGTAAGCAATTCATATGTTTTGATGTTGTGAAGGGCTTTTTAAATTTACTTTTAAAGCTTTACCTTCAAATAAAGTG
>VZRQ01005532.1:73118-109924 GCA_013397975.1 Machaerirhynchus nigripectus | reverse complement strand
GGACAGAAAAAGGACCAGGGTACAGTGAGGGGGGAGAGACATGTGGATCCAGCACCATCCCATTGGTCCTTCTTCACCCTGGGCTTCTGGGTTGTGGGGGTCCCAAAGTCATTCTTCTGGCAGCACCACCTTTATGCAGTCCAAGTTCTGGATCCACAGGCAGGTCATAGATGTCAGAGTGTAACTTGGAGTGGCACGTGTTTGAGCAGTTTCTTTCTTTCCCACAGTTGGTCACATTATTGCATTATAATATGCATTATAATGCATTAACTAAGATGTGGTAACCAGATTTCAGCTCACCAGGCCTGGAATTAGTGCCTTCCTGTCACAAATTTCTCCCTTCTGTGCTTACCTCAAGTTCCCACTGGGATGGCTTGTCTTATGGCAAGTTCTATAGCCTTGACAGTATTTTGAGACAGGCAACTGTGCTCTCTCAAGTCCTTACAGACCTGTGTGCAATAAGCAGTTCCTCTCTGCTGATATCCTGTGTGTAACATATGAAAATTTGAGAAAAATTAACACATAAATCCAGTGCACTCTTTACACCAAATCAATATAAACAAAGACTGCATTTACTATGACATAAAGTAAACATAGTGTGGTTTTAGTAATTGTGCTTGGCAGTTATGTTCTTAAAATCTTTAAATGGAAATGTTAAGTTAAACACTTTTTTTCCCCTGAATCCAATGCATCTTGATCTAAAAGTTCTTAGATTAAAATAAGAATTTACTTTATATATTTACAGGACATAGTTAAAGAACGTGGAGCATTTAGGTATCATGGATAATTCAGACATAACTCTGTTAATGATGTTTTAAATATTGATTTGTTTCCTGCTCTATGAACTCTAAAAATGAAAATATCTCTAAATAATGTATTTCGATGCAAAGTTTTTGGTCCTCGAGATGCTGTCTAGCAGAAGGTGAAGGTTGAAGAACTCACAATACAGAATTTTGTATTCTGTTCATGCCTCGTGATACTTGATCTCATATATGCATAAGAGGATGAATGCAGGTCTGCACACTGTGCTGAACAGACAATGCAGCAGGAGGAAATTCATTGCTTCATTCAATGTGCATTGAAATCAGGCACAACTGGAGCATTTGGTTTCAGTTGTGCTGAGGCACCCTGCCCTGGAAAGTACTTCATTATACTCCTTTAATACTTTAAATCAACCATCTTGTCTGTGAAAAATCAGTCCTGTGTAGAACTATGACAGTGTACAAACAGGCATCGCTATGATATCATCAAGGTCTAGATAAAAGCAGATTTGCATATCACACAAAAGGGGCTAGTCTGTCTGTCTTCTTTCTTATTCCATTGTGACTGTTGACATTTGAGGCATTATTCCATATTTACCCTAGTGAGACATGATCACAAGTGAGTCTCCATCAGGAGTTAAAGTCAAAGTGTGGAGGGAAAAGTGCTCCTTTGAAGGGAGCATATAAGCAATTCTACATTAAAACCTATTATTTAAAAAACAGTTAAGTGAGCACAGTTAGACAGAATGTTATTGTGCTTTAAATCTCTGGAGGAAAGGTGATTAGATGCAGCTGCTATTTTTTCTATAATAAATTTGAATAGAATATTTTACTTGCACACACTGCAGAAGCTGAGCACAAATTGCCTCACTAAGCTCTATTATTCTGGGGAACAGCAAGAATAACAAGCTGAGACACTGGTGAACTCAGAGAAATATGAATAACACATTAACACTCAGGAAGTATCAATAGCATGCTGTCTGACACAGGGGACAAACATCTTGAGGATACAAGGAATTGCAAGAACGGGTCATCAAAAGCAGGTCTGAACATGGGAGATTTCCACCACTTCTCCAGGGAAGACAGATGCATCTGCAGGGGGTAAGAAATCTTGTCAATAAAAAACGAAGGGATTTTGTCTCTCAGATATTGTTAGTCTCAATGTAAAAACGGGGTGCAGGCTAAGTAGGAGTGACTTTTATTTCCGCAAACAAAGAACATGGTATGGAGATATTTATGAAACTCGGATGGTTATATCTCAAGCTTACTGCTCTCCCAACCTTATTTCCTGCTTAAAGCTCAGGAGAGCGTGAGAGAACTTCAGGGAGGGAGGGTGAAATACTGCCAAGAAACGTTCCCTGGCTGGCCTTGTTATATCACAGCACAATATAGTCAATGCTGTTGCAAAGAGTTCCAGACACACACAAAAAAATAAATACATTCTTTATTGAGAAGTGTTAAGAGTGCACAAAGAGGATTTTGTTTTCTTTCAAGAGATTCTTTTTGTCTGCATTTGGTGCAGCTGGATTAACCACACTTACACCAAAAGTCCTCTTACCAGAGAACAAGCAGCCTGCTCCTTTTCTTGAATGATAGGCCCTTAAGCTGTCAGGGCTTAGCTCTATCTGTCAAGTTTCAGTCCTTTCTTCTGAAATTGCCCAGCAGGATTCAGCTGGACTGAGCACACCAGCTTAAATCGTGTACCTTAAAAAATTGCTGCAGTAATGATAGCTTTGTCACTTTCATCCCAGCATCTGTAGCTTGCTCTGATTAAGGAGGAATTTGCAAAATTAAAGAACTGAATATGTATGTCAATGAGAATTTAAGATGCTGTATGCTGTAATTTGCCATTGATTTTAATCAATCAGAGACAATTCAGTTCTACTCTTGATCGCTTTTGAAAGCTGAGCTTTACAGGGCAATCTAAGGTACTACTGAAGGAGAGCAGCAGGAAATTATACTGTACTTCACTGGCACACCAAATTGATTTAAGGAATCCTATAGGAGCCAATAAATTCATAGCTCTGATGTCATTATTAACCTGAATGCAGTCTGAGAATTTCTGGGATTATAAAAAGCCTACCAAACTGAATGTTAGTGTATCATCATAGATTAGAAAGTGCTTTGATAATTTTCAGCTTCTCCCCTCAACTCTGCCCCTGTGAGACCCCACCTGGAATACTGCATCTATGTCTGGGATCTGCAGCACAAGGGCATGGACCTGTTTGAGCTGGTTCAGAGGAGAGCCATAAAGATGATCAGAGTACTGGAATGTCTCTTCTGTGAAGACAGCCTAAGAGGGATGGAATTGTTCAGTCTGGAGATGAGAAGGCTTCAAGGAGACTTCATGGCATCGTTTCATTACTTAAAGTGAGCTTATTAAAAAGAGCATGCTTTTTAAAAGGGCTTGTAGAGAAAGGACAAAGGGCAATGTTTTTTTACTGAAAGAGGAGAGATTTATATTAGAAGTTAGGAAGAAATTCTTTACGCAGAGGATGGTGAGGCACTGACATAGGTTGCCCAGAGAAGCAGTGGGTATCTCCGTCCTGTCAGTGTTAAGGTGTTATGAATGGATGATGTGGGTTTAAATCAGCTCCTGTCTGTTGCCCAGACCTCTGGCAGCAGGCAGTCACATTATTGCAGTGGCAAGCACCCCAAAAATCCACTACCATTCACAAGTTCTTTAATAATGGCTGATTTGGTCTATTATAAAACGAATTATTTATTAATAGACACAAAACTAACAGACATAAGACTTAAAACAGACTACTACGGCACATGGAAAAGATTTAAAAAAAAAAAAAAGAGAAAAGGCATACCAGTATTTACACATGGAATTAAAGGTACCATTAAAATTACAGCTAGCTGAGAAATAGTATATTTCTCAGGATTCAGTGTTTCTTACCATTACCATCCAGTTATCTTGATGGTGTACACATCGAAGTCCTTTCCCTCAATTTCCAGAAAAGTTACCTGGAGCTGGTCCAAGGCTCCACGGAGAAATCTTCTCACACATCTCTGCAGAGTGTGTAAGAGACTTCTGCCTCCGTGATAACTGTGTGGGCTTTTATAGACATAAGAACTGTGTCTTTTGGTCAAGAATATTTCTTTCATCTCTTCCCCCATTTGCTTTCCAGGCTAAGATGTTGATTCGGAGCTTGGTCTCAGACCCTCAGGAGCCTGGATGTGATCTCCTGCTGAGCTCTCTGACCTCCTGCTGAGCCCTCTGGCTCCTCACTGGGCTATTAGTCCAGCCTGAGTTATCTTTTCCAATGCCCCAGCCAGGAGAGAGGGGGGACGTCCTGCTGTGTAAGGCCAGGTTGGATGTGGCCCTAAGCAACTTAATCTAGTGGGCGGCATTCCTGTCCATGGCAGAGGGATTGGAAATAGATGATCTTTAAAGTCCTTTACAACCCAAGTCTTTTTGTGATTTTATCATTCTATATTTTAGGTAGAAAATAATTGCTTCTATCCCTTTAATTATTGTTTCTGAGGCAAAAAGAAAGCTATAGAAGTATTTTATAGCTTCAGAATCTTCTTCAGAACACAGAAACTTCTCCCACCAGAGGGTGGTTGAGCACTGGAATAGGCTCCCCAGGAAAGCGGTCGCAGCACCAGGCCTGACAGAGTTCAGGGAGTNAACCACAGCCCCAAGCCTGACAAGAGTTCAGGGAGTGTTTGGACAATGCTCTCAGGCACATGCTGTGACTCCTGGGGTTTCCCGGAAGGACCAGGACTTGAACTTGTGCACCCCTTCCAACTCAAGGTATTCTATGATTTTATGAATCTGTTACATTAGAAGCAGTGTCTGTACAAGGAGGAGTATGTGAGATGTCAGGCACCCTGTGAATAAGATCCAGCCTTGACAAGCCAGAAGTGTGAGTTTTATTGGCTTTAATATTGAGGTAACAGTCATTAAGTTTTATATAAGTTCCTTGCCCAGACTGTGCCAACAAAAGTAGAGAGAGCTTTGTCTCTGTTTTTTCATCTTTACCACCCCAGAATTATGATTTTGTAAGTGTGAAAGAGGCCACTACAATGGCTTGAGGAAATCTTGGCCTGGTGAGGTGACCTTGCAGGAAGTCAAGAATCATCTGAAAGTTTTTATTTTTTGGCAAATACGACCATCTCTGTTTTTCAGGCCAGCCCTAGATGACTTCAAATAGAAAAGCTGGGGAAGTTTTAGCATGAGGTGTAAAATATCAAGTCAAAACAAAACCAAAATAAACACCCATAATATAACCCTAGTCACAGTGTTTGGAAACATGAAAATGAAACTGTGACTTGACTTGCTTTTGTTCACTTTAAGATTGTGGCAAGCATTATGTGGCTACAGTTACAAGTAAGTTAGAGGTATGAAACTTAGATTCGTCCATTAGTTATAACTGTGGGCTTCTAGGATGGTTCCTGTGCAAATACACATTGCAGTAGATTCATTATTTTGAGGGGAAAGAGGCGGTGGTCACAGCCAGCTGTAAGGAGACTTGGAACAATGGCCTGGCTGCAGATGATGGACATTTACAACTGGGTGACTAAACCTTCACAGTGAAGTCTTTGATTGGTTGGTACAGGAGTCCTGCAGGTGGGAATTTTTTCCAGATTTTCCCCAAGGAAGATACTGTGGTGGCTGCTGTTGTATGCTTAAACTTGCTGGGTTCCTAGGTGGCATGAACCAAAAATTTGCTTAGGCTACAGAAGTGATCAGGCCAAACATTTATAAATGGTCAATAGAAACCTTTCAGAAGTGGTCATGTAGAATAGTCCTTCTTATGTAGCTGAGATAATGTATGTCAGCAGAGATCATTAAAAATTAAAATACTTCTGCTGGGGTGGTTTTAGAGGATCAAGTCAGCTAGGATGTAAGAACTGTGCAGGACTGAACTTTAGGGAGGACCTCTTCATCTGGTTGAAGATACCTCAGGGAGAATACTTGCCATGGCGGCTCCCACTGCCACCAGACAGAAGATGGCCATCTTGCTCAGCACATTACATTTCTATGTTGACATTACTGCATGTCAAGATTTTAATGCATTAGGGTAGGATTTCTTTTCCTTTTTAACAAACACTATGTATTGAACAATGTATTCCCATGTCATATTCACCTATCAGACTGCAAAGTCAGGCTAACAACAAGGATAAGTCACACAGCTACTCTAGCTATGGTTTGGATCTCAGATGGGATGATTCCTGTATTCAGCACCTTCTTTTCAGTGGAGTCATTAATTTTCAGGGTGGGATGTTTGAGGTTTTGAGTGGTTTTTTGAGTTTTTGAGGTGTTCTCTTAGCTACAACAGCTGAGTGAAGTGGCTTTTCATGTCAAGAGTGTAAGTTAAATGGACCATGACCTTGATAAAACCTTCCTTTTCCCTCACAGTGTCAGTCTATCCATAAAAACACCCTGCAACACTCAGTAGCTCAGATGTATACTCAGTCTATTCAGATGCATAATACCTGTTTAGAAGGCAATACAAATGCAGGCACATTTGACACTGAACAAGAAGCAGTTAATAATGTGACATGGATGAACTTCTCTCCAGGTGATCATGGGTCTCAAGCTCCTCTGCACACCCACACACCACCACCCACCCCCCACCCAGAAATTTAACTTCAGTGTGAGAATAAACAGTTAGAGAAACATGCATTTTGCTGATTTGTAAGTGATGAGAGAATCACCATTTATGTCTACTTCTTGCTGAAAGGAGTCATGATTTGCTTTTCTGTTTATCTGGAACTGACCTGCTCTGGATGTTTGAATAGACGTGTCTCTACTGCATTCACTTGCACATGTAGAACACTGGAATTAAAAATTGGTCATTTTTGATTTAATGTTCAGATTAACATGATTGAAATGTTCAGTGAAAACTTAAGAGAAAGAACAAAAATAACAACAGAAGGCACTACTACCAGTTATGAGACGTGGTGATCTTAGAGGCCTTTTTCAGCCTTAACAAGTCTATTATTCTGATTTTTGTACTCTTGTATAAGCACAAAAACTTTCCCTTTCCAGTAAGGCTGATCTGGTTGTGTGTTTTGTATGATTGTTCAGCTACATATTCTGTATTCAAGTGTGCTTTCTATCCCACCACTAAGCTAAATGCCATTAAAAGAACTAGCCAGCTCTTTTTTTTTTTTGTTCAAAAGTTGAAGTCAGACACCTAAATATTTCTATGAAATTAAAGTTATTAATCTGTTAGTAAATCTGAATTTCCAAACAAATAGACATTCTTCTCTTTTTAGGTACCTGCTATTACCAAAGAGTCAGAGAACTTGAATGTAGTATGCTGTCGTCAGCCCTCCCCAGTGGAGTAGCTGGGCAATCTTTCCTGTAAATTCTCTTGTCACCAAAGACATGCTTTATGGAGCATTATGTCACTGTGAGCACTTCTTTCTCCCTGATGCTATTACATCATGTCACATGTGGCACCTTTGGGAATGATCTAACGACACAGCAGTTTGGCATGCCACAGGGAGAAGAATTTCTAAGAGGGTGCTGTGGCAATGGAATGGACGCCTATATGAAAACCTGCCTTGAATTACCAGCAAGCCTTGAACCACAAGCAAAACACTTCCACACATTAGGAAATGCCTTGTTGAGGAAAAGCTAATACTTCAGTTCCCTGTGGATTAATTAAGAAAGGAGCCCCATCCAGGACCCACAACTGTTTACTTGAATAGTTTTCGAGCAAACTGCAGTCTTTCAGCTGAGGTCTAATTGTGCCTGATAGACCCATTACTTTGTAATTTGAGCAGTGTTGTAGAATTTTCCCCAGTGATTAATTAAACTGGAGATAGTGCCCAAATCTTCATAGAAAGCAAGACCACTTAAATTTTTCATCATCTCTGCCAGAGTTGATGCGTGTATATTGTACAAAGCCAGTGGGGTCTTCTACCCTTCACTTCCTAGGTTTACAATTCTGAGAATAACCCAGGCTGGTATGTGTCTTTGTTCCCTGTCATGGCTCTGCCCTGCAGATGCCTGTAGGGGATCTCATAAGTCCCTGGAAATCTCAACCGCTTTTCACTTAGGCTTATGTCCTACAAAGGTAGTTTTCTGAATAAGGTTAAATGTGCAGCACTTGTGAAAATGCCTGTGACTGTAGCCAAAGGCACTTAGAAGACAGGAGAGTTGTCACTTAACTGCTGTCCACTTCAGAAACCACTGAGGGCAGCAGGAAGCAAAAAGAATGTAAGATGATTGCATCTTTTACAATTTCTTTTCATTGCTGCTACTGCTACTGCCCTCTCAGTGATCTGACTTTTATTATTTGATCTTTTCTTTCTTTCTTTTAATGCTGAGTGTTTTTCTGAGAAAGGACCACCCCAGAAAATTTGCCTTGTAAAAGTGCAGCAAATGTAGGGGAGGAAGAGAGGGATGGAGAAAGAGAGCTTAAAATGTTGCATGGAGGCTCACAGAAAGCTCAAGAAAAATAGAGAAAAGTAATGGTTTAAAGGCTGATCTCTGAGGTTTAATACATTTCTGAGATGAAAGGGTGAATATTTGGACTATGTGGGGTCTGAGTGAGAAGCTAATATACCTGCAGTCTTTAACTAAAATTGTTTAAATATTTGAACTGAATTCATGTGTTTATATATTCAATGTGTATAGAACTGTCTTTCTAAGAGACCTTTTTCCATTTTGAAGCAGCTTGAGTTATAACTGTATTTACTTTTGAGGGCTGTTGGAGCTATTTTTAATGTAGCTCCATTAAGAAGTTTGTGTGATGTCTGATGTGCTTAGGCACATTGTTGTTTGTAAACACAGCCACCTCTAATCAGTAAAACATTAAATGAAGTCTTCGCTCACTGAGAAGTTCATGAAGACAAAAAGTCTGTCTTGGCAATTGATCAATGCTAAATGCATCTCGATTTGCTTAGTCAAGGCTGGTGGTGTTACACCTCGTGTGTTATGAAATTCTTGTGGAACTGGTGTTCTTGTCCCCACCCCATTTGTCTTTCTGTGTGATTTTTGTACTAAACGCCAAAACACCAGGCAGAGTCCAAAATTACACAAGCAGTGCATCCTGCAGTGCATTACAGGCATTATAGGCAACCCAAAGGTCATTTAGTCCATACTGAACTCTGTGCTTATGTGCCTGCATCAGTTGCAGGACTAAAACTACACACAGACTCATTATCTTCCAGCTTCACTCCAGTGGTCTTCATCTGCTTACATTTTTAGAAGGCATCTCTCTCATGTGGGAAATGTCTTCTCTCTTGTTTGCATTGCCCAATGGAGCCACAGAAACTAGAGGTGAGAAGAAAGCCCCAGGAATGATTATGGCTCTTGTTATCATCCAAAAGATGGTGGAAACATTTTTTATTGTTTTGAAAATTTTGACAGAAGGTTTTTTTATTTAAAGAGGTTTTTCCAGAAGTGGCTACATTTTACACAGAACTCTGATACCAGAGATAAAATTTGTTAGGAATATCAGTGGTTTATTTGAAGATCCAGCCTGAAGATACTCTGTGTTGTTAAATGCATCTAAAAGAAAAGCAGCCTATTGAGAAAAGTTTAAAAACGAGAAAGCTGCAAATGATGTCACACTGTATTCAGTCTGGCTGAGCTGGAGTTCATTTCCTCATAACAGCCCCCACTGTGCTGCTGTGCTTTGCACTGATGTCTACAAAGATGTTGATAACACACCAGTTTTGGCTATTGCTGAGCAGCACTGGCACAGCACCAGCGCTGACCCTCCAACATTCCACCCCCATCCATAAACTGAGAGCAGGCAAGATCCTGGCAGAGGACACAGCTAGGCCAGCTGACCCAAACTGACTGAAGGGATGTTCCATGTCAGCTCAGATATAAAAGCTAAGAAAAGGAGGAGTAAGGGAGGACATTCATTATTTACAAGGTTTGCCTTCCAGAGCAATGGCGTCATGTNAGCACTGGCACAGCACCAGCGCTGACCCTCCAACATTCCACCCCCATCCATAAACTGAGAGCAGGCAAGATCCTGGCAGAGGACACAGCTAGGCCAGCTGACCCAAACTGACTGAAGGGATGTTCCATGTCAGCTCAGATATAAAAGCTAAGAAAAGGAGGAGTAAGGGAGGACATTCATTATTTACAAGGTTTGCCTTCCAGAGCAATGGCGTCATGTGCTTGCCAATGGGAAGTAGAGAATAAAATCTTTTGCTCTCCTCTTTGCTTGTGCATGTGTAACCTTTCACTTTCGTTTTAGTAAACTACCTTATATCAACCTACAAATTGTTTTCCATCTTATTCTCTCTCCCCTGCACAGTTGAGAAGAAGCAGTGATAGAGAGTCTTGGTGGGCACCTGGCATCCAGATAAGGTCAACCCAACACTTACAGAAAATAGAAAACAAACCAGATTTTATGATTTTATTTTATTCTTTGAAAATACTGGCTATATTCAGAGTTTAATTATAACGCTCATACAAATAATTATTTATTTGGAAAAGGATGCTTATGAGTAATACCCAGTGATGAGGTCTCCTTTACAATCTTAAGCTTAGGCAGAACTGATCATCTGTGATGACCTAAAATTCCTTAGGAAGCTCAAGACGTTTGCAATTTCAGTTGCACTTTTTACCTAATAAAGATGAAATTATATAAAAGTTATATAGTTTTAAAGTGCAAAAAGTTAGAACAAGAAATAAAAAAATAAAAAAAAAAATTAAATTCAGAAACTGCACTTTGATTTGGTTTATTCAGGCTTTTCAGCTTCTGAAACTAAAACCAGTAGATATATTCTTTCTGCACAAAGAAGAGTATAAAATTACTATGAAAGCCTGGTCATTCTAGAAATTTTTAATTCAGTTAAAAGAAGATGAGAAATCATTTAAAATAACAGGTATAAAATATTTTAAAAGCAGCATAATCAGCTTCTGTTAGGCTGACCTTTTTAGGCATTGATTTTTTGTGGGCTAAGTTGTGCTCCTTTACTTAGGGGTGAAAAAAAAGGTAGATTCAAACAACACCATTATTTTTTAATAGTACCCCAAAGATGAATTACGGGAAAAAAACATGTGCTTTCAGACTACTAATATTTCTGAAACCTCAAAAACCATTAAACATTTCCATCTATAATATAAGAATAAACTAATCAGACAAGCTGGATATTCCACAGTACATTTTCCCACATGGGATACAGTGTTAATCTTTCAATGATTGAAAGTAGTTTATTCATTAAAATATTATTATTTGTAATCCATCACCAGGTATAGTTCCCAATCCAAATTACTTGTCTCCAGTACTGCACAGTGCACATAACAGGCAACTTGTCCAGAGAACTTGCACTGCAAATGTACAGTATATACATTAAGTGTTATGGGTAAAAACTGCCAGAGTGCTGAAGAAGAAAGGACAGTGAATTCCTTTGAGGTCTAGCAGAAAGTGCTGAATGAAAATGTGTACCCTTACTATAATCTCTGTATTTTGAACCACAGGTCTATCTGACCTGAATATTTACAGTACCACAGAAGCCATTTCCATTTATACCATTTCTGCTCCACAGAACTAGCACTTTCTGCCTTGCTCTCTTGCTCAACAGAAAGCTGATTGGCTGTTCCAAAGGGAGTGAGTGGGAAGCGAATTCAGGCAAGCCCAAGCAGTGCTTTGTGTGTAACTGACCTCCTTTATGACTAGTTTGGGTGTTGCAGGATTTTGGTGTGGTTTTGGTTTTTGTTTTTCAAATTTGTTAATGGATGCTACTTCCATCTGTAAGTTAAATATGTCATAATTTTCTAGGCAGTATTGTCAGGCTCAGCAGGACAGACTTAGACCTGCTGGTCAGTGTACCTATATCTACATTAAGGTTAGATTAGTGCAGTTTCTCATTGTCAGCAATGTCCCATTTCGTTATCTCAAGGATGCAGATTCATCTGAGTGTTCAGCTACTCCTGTTTGCAGTCATTTTATGTAGTTCCTCCATTTCATAGTCAAGTTGTACTGACTTCCTTCTTGAAAGAGTTTGATGTGCATTGTTATGATAGTTTGCATCCTTAGAGAGAGGGAATGTGAGGAATGACAGCCAAGGTCACCCTTTTATGAAAATCAAGAAGTTGTGAGGGCTGTGCCCTCTCCCATAGCATGAATCAAGTTGGGGCTGTTTTGTGACAGGACTCTCATGAGAAGGAAAGCAGAAACAGCATCCTGGGTGTGTGTTTGGGGAAGCCTTTTCCCAGGCTTGGGGAAATGAGCCTCACAAATCTTGCCAGCAAGCAGGGCTTAGTGAACTACCAGCTGCCTGGTCTTACATGTATCAAGGGAGCAGCTGTTTGAGTGATCTCATACAATTGATTTGCTGCTGTTTCCTGACAAATGAGTTTGCTCTTTATTAGCCCTGTTCATAGTCTCAAAAGGCAAAGTACTGCTCATGTAATTCTTCCCTGCACTTGCAAAGTGCACTTGTTATCATTCAAAGTGTTCTGCTCTTTTACAGCTTTTAAAAATTAATGATTTAATTTGTCCTCTTTCCCCCCACGTTAAAAAAAAAAAAAACAACTTTTTAAGTTTGTCTCACTTTTACAATTAAGATGTCCATAGACACAGTGGAAATGTGCATGGACCTGTAAAAATTTCAGAATGTGTCATAGGGTATCATCATTTATTGTGATTTTGCTGTGGTTTATGTAATACATTCTCTGTGCTAGAGAAAACTGAAGAAGCAGTCTTGGTGGGATCCCACTTTACCCCGGTGTCACTGCACTCCTCACCCACCTTCGAGGCAGATGGAGAACTAAGCCTGAAGAGACAAAAATCTCATTTTCATGGCCACTTGAGCCTTTTGATCTCATCCTCCGATTTTAGTTTAAATCCTCTGGAAAGACTGTAAAACTGCTAAAGTCTTATTGCTAAATACTACTTTGGAGGTTAAAAAATGTATACAACAATCCAACACGAACTACTCTCTAGTCTCTTCAGAATCAATTATTACCTTTCAAGAGAACAAAGTGTTGTAGGAAGATTACAATCCACAGTAAGAGCCAGAATCCAATAACCAAGTGCATCTGAGAAAAGGAACCACACACTTTCTTTTTTCTTTCTGAACTATCTCAGAGAAGAGGTAACAGCAGGTCAGTTCAAATTACAATCACAATCACAGACAGGGAGAGAAAAATAAATGATACAGGCTCGATGTGAGAAGATGAAGAGGATGAACTTCCTAGAAGCTGTTTCCTGGTTTAAAAAAATTATTGTCATGAAAAGTTCTGACATCTTAAAATTGTTGGAAATTATAAATGAATCATCTTAACTGGCTACACTTGATAATAGTAATTAATCTTGAGAAACATGAATTAAGACCCGATATAAGTTTTACAAGAATGCTTGAGCTTTGATTTGGCATTCAGTGCACCCAGATAAGTTTCGTATCTGGCACAGAACTGGAAAACAGATCTGCTTTAAATACTATGGTTATATAACAAATATTTTTTCATTTACTCTGAGCTTAAGCCTCTGAATTCTTTCACATCTTCACGGCCATCCTCCCCCACCCCTCTGCAAACCCCTCCCAGGTCTATTAGAAACAGTAATTTGTAACAACTGATACTGTTTCCAAACACAAATATTGAGTTAATTCATAGCAACAGACCAGTTCAAGAGACCTATAATTATATGTGCTATGTCCTTCCACAGCCTCTCTGTAGCATAAAGAAACCTTCAAGGGTATGCTAAAGGCAAAATAAAAAATGTCTTGATGTTTTAAGTAAGTTATGAGAGAACTGTGGGAAAAATGCAAAGCAAAATCCATATCAGAAGTCAGTTCTAACATTTGCAGGGATTATAATTGAAGCAATATCTGGCTATAGGCAGAGCCAAGAATACGATGCAATTAAAAGTTAAAATCAAAGCAAAATGTAGAAAAGATGGTCTTAAAGGAAGAATTTTCTTCTTGTTTACTGAGAGGTAACCTTGAATCTGGTTTTTTCCCAGCTTTTCACTCTTTTTCGTTGCAATCTTGATTTCTTCTTTAAATAAATGAGGGTTTGGGTTAAATTGCATGGATATTTCTCCTTCAAAATGTTCCAGGTTGGATTTGGCTTTTATACAACATTGAATGTGAAGTAGACTTGTACAAGTATGTGTCGATATGCGTGTTGGGTGTATGTATATATTAGATTAGGAATCAAATTAAGGAATTATAAAGCAAGTAATTTTCCCTACCAAGAAATATCTCTTGCATATAGAAATAGCACCTTAGACTTTGAAGCAAATTAGTTCAGAAGCAACCAGGCATCACAGAAATATGAATGGGAAAAGTATTATTAGATGAAACATGACAGCAAGTTCAGAACAAGAGTATCTTTGCTTTTGTCCTGGTATTTTTAAGGAGTAATGTATTCACAGCATGGTGAATTTTTCTGAACTTTTAGCATATGAGACCTAAGGGACTACATGTCAGAGAGGTTCAATTAGCCAAAACATTAGTGCTTGGAGATGTTTGATTTTAAAGACCATATTCTTGAAATTTTAAAGTGGTTAAAATGTATTTCATTATTTCTAGCATGTAAGCCACAATGCCTTGGAGAAAAGGATGACATGAGGAACTGCAGCTTAAGATCATGGCTGATTTTTCAAGAGGCATTAAAGAGCAGCAGTGAGTCTAAATGCCTACATGTTTGCACAGCAACACTGGCTTCTGGAGACAGTTTGATTCCTCTGTTATTCAGAAAGGTGTGCTTTCAGCATTAAGTAGGATACTAGCTCCCACCATCTTAGCTCAGTCAGAAGAGGGGTGAAGAGTCAAGGTTTATGAGAGTCTGTCTACTTTTCAAATATTTAAAAATTTGCTGTTAAAGCAAAATGGCCATGTCCACCAGATCCTGTAACTCTGGAGAGGCCTGTGTAAAGATAGATTTCCACAGCAGCTATGATAAAGTCTCCCCTGGACAACCATGCAGAATACCTACATAAGGACTGAAAAAGAAGGAAAACAGTGAAGGGGAGAGACAAATACAGGTATAAATTAGGAAAGAAGTTTTGGCTGTCTGCTAGGCATCTGCATCTAGTCAGTAGAGCTGCAGTTACGGTATAATTGCAGGATATGCAGTCCCTTGCCCAGTGCTCTTCTTGAAGTGTAACTTTCAGTGGCCTCTGCTCCTTTCAACCATATTCAGCTCAATCACATACAATCACCTTTTATCTGGTCACCAGCACTCACTAGTTTTGATGTATATGACAGTGTTTTGTGAACAGCTGCAGAGCATGGCTGAGAAGAGGTGGATATGGTCTGAATTGTCCTCAGGATACATCACCAGCAGTATCTGTTAGCACTACTGTGGTTTGCACCACACAGCCTCATTTCTGGGGATGTGTCTTCACATTTTGCTTCATGCTGGAGTTGCATTAGTCAAAAGTAAATCCTGCTTGTAGTCACCCCAAACCTAACTGATCTAACAGCTATCCATCATAGTTGATATATACTGAATTTGACTCAGTTGAAGCAGTAATCTTGTCTCAGCATTGATTTACAGAAAAAGAGAACATTGACGGCAAATAACAAAGGAAGTGGGCTAATAGGGTTAATAAATATATAATAATAATAACAATAATAATCCCAATAGGCGTGCAATTTTGCTTTTAGGAGAAGGTTGAATAATAGTTGCCGCGGTGTGACCCCTGCNTGCATAGGAATCCCCCAATGCTGGGTCAGAGGGAAAGGGATTGACATAGAGGGTACCCCAATAGGAGCAACCGAGGGGCGTAGCTGATAACCACAACCAACCATCTACCGAGGAACACAGAACCTTCCAGACCGGTATCGCATATGCATCGACTGGGAGTGCAGGAAACCTTGGGGATTTACATGAGTAACAAGGGGAATTGTGGGGTACACGATACATCCTTAAGTTGGGGTGCATCAAAGGTACAGGAACTGATTGCCAAAGCAAAACATCTCTCATGTAAGCATCAGAGAGCCCATGCCTCCTGGGGCAAAGAGGAATAGGTCTCTCTAAACGAGGGAGTCTGGGGCGGTGGCCAGGTCTGCCAATGCACCTGTTTCTGGGTTTTGGGGTGACCCGCCGGCCAGGCGGCCGACCACTGCCACAAATAGTTGCCTAGTAATTAAGACAGGCTAGGTTATGAGCTCCATTCTGTAGCAGGAGCAGCTACAGAAGTGGAGACCAGTACACAGAGGCTAAGCCTCTGACCCAGAGCTGCTTTCATAAACTGGAAATAACCTGCTGGAAGAGCAGCAGCAGCATATGGCTCCTCAAAGGGATTTTGCAGACTACAAAGTGAAAGGGTGATTGTTTTTGATGAGATTAGATGTCATGCAGTGGAGCTTTATTAGAACAGTAAAATCAACTCTTTAGCTCAAAGTTCAACACTGATACACCATGCTGCCCTTTGGATTTCCAGTGTTATTACTTGATCTTTATGAGATCTTTTCCTAATGAGCAGCAAATTGCTCCTGGTCTTCTCAAGCATCATTTCAACCAGGCTTATCTCTTTGATCTGTTGGTGTTTTTTTTTTTTTTCCTTTCCGCATTTTATAGCTAAACTAAAAATAATCAGAAGGTGGGAAAGCATAAAACAAAGAAAAAAATTGTATATCCTCCCTGTTTCTTAATAGACAGATCCATGGATAGTAAACTCTAAAATCTGCAAACCCAAAGTTGTATGCCTTTAGAAATTACAGCTTGTCTATTTACTTATTTAAAAATTAGATCTTTTTAAGGCAGTTTTACTGGTCACTGGTTTACCAGTTTTACAGGTCTTTGAAGCTAAGATGACTTCAAAAGAAAATGAAAGAATAACCAGAACTGATTTCCCAGTGCACTTCTTCTATCATATATTTTTGGGACTTTTTTGGGCTTTTTTTCTGGCTGATACTATTGATTATAAAGCTAAGCTTATACCCCCTTCCTCTTATATTCTCTGGTGTGTTTCACAAGCTGCCCTTAGTTTATACATTTAATACTAATTTTCTTACCAGATGGGAAACCATGGCTTCTTGCTATGTTATTCTGATGAGTTCAATAAATGTGTCCATTAAACACAAAAGTGTTTATGTATGAGTGTGCCACTGCACTATATAGCTTTGCCAGTCGGTACCTGATTTTATTCACGGTGACTACTAGGTGTGGTTGGAAGCCAGCAATTGATCCTCACATAGGACAAAACTGAAATCCCAAAAGTCTTCCATTCCCTGTATCTGTGCAAACACATCAAATATTTGTCCAGTGACGAAGATAGAACAGTGTGGGACAACCTGCTCACTCTACAAATGTCATGGGAGACCACAAAGAAAAAGTTTGCATATGGTAGTCTCCGACCTGCCCAGGCAAACTCTGAAATCTCATCAAAAGGAGACAAAAATCATATGCTTTTTTAATACTTTTCTGGCCAGATACACACTTGCCCCCAAAGACACAAACAGATGCACATCCTATTTTTTACCTTGTTTTTTTTTTTTTTNAACTCTGTCCTACTGAGCCATGTAATTAGTTAACCTGTACTCATTAGGATGATGGGCAATGATATTTCTTTAATTAGAACCATCTTCACAACTGTGTTCAAAGTACTAATCATCACCTAATTACTGATATATCTTAGGAGAAGGAGAGATGGAAAGGATATGTTCTTTCCTGCAGTTGTGGTGAATTCAGAGAGTATGTTGTGGTGTTACAAGACACTGTCACTGTGGCAGTGCTAACTGTGAGAGAAGTTGTAAGTAGATCACAGGAGGAGAACAGCAAAATGTAAAAACAGTGTTTGAGGATTCTTGAGGAATACCTTCATTCTAAAAATGGTAAAAGGCTGCAATACATGTGTTCCCTTTCCTGGCCTAAACTTTTTAGCAGAGATGGAGGTCAGTGGAAAGAGCCATCTATCCATTCCTTAGAACAGGTATTTGTGTACATCCCAAGTTTACTCTCTGTGTGACTAGCTGCTCTGTTCAGGTTACCAAGAACCATGGGTGATGATTTTTCCTGGAGATGAAAACACAGTTACATGCATATGATATCAGAGAAGGATACAGAGTAAGAAACACAAATTATAGCTTTTGGGGAAACCTTATTTCCCTATCTGCAAGTGAATGATGGTGGTTTTTCAGTCAGGTACCTTCTAAGTACAATGCACACCAACATTACAACAATGTCAAACACTCATCTCTGGCAGTGTCCAAATTTTGACGTATTTCACAGCAGTAAGAAGTCATAGTTCTGCTCAGTCGCAGGAGACGTGCATAGCCTTAGACTTCTGAATTTCCACAATTCTTTTTAACTAGTAATGCTTCTTATCATGCAGTTCAATGAAGTGCTGTCAAATGGCCAGTGAAATTGAGAAATTAAGAAATAAATTTTAAAAAATAGAAAATTAGCAATAAATTATCTATGATCCACAGTATAGTAAAACCTAGGACTTTTTCCACATCTAATTTGTCATTGTATATCCATTATCCATTCATCTTTATTGTGAAATGAATCCTCACACACTATAAATAACATTTTTCTTCTTGGTTCTGCAGTTGTCTGGTAGAAATATTTTCATTATTATGAAATTCAAGGTTGAATTTTAAAACTTATAACTGCAAAAAAAAAGAATATATAGGTGAAATTTTTAATTCCTCAAGAACAGTATTTGCATATTTTAAGGAAATGTTAATCTTTCACCTCATACTAAGCTATCACATACACCATGCTTTTCTTTTAGAGGAAGGGTGAATAAAAAACAGCTAATACACATACAAGTTCAACAGGTGTGCAAACCCTGTGAAAGTAGTGTTTGTTAAATGAGATTAGTTGGAACACATTGTAATAGAAAAGTAAACAAGTGCCTTTTACAATACAGAAAGATACTTTAAAATTCCATTTATATGATTCAAAAGTTACAAATGGTTCTTACTATTCTGTATGACATTACGGAATCTTACTTGTGCCTTTTTATAAAAGCACACACGTCTTCCTTGGCTGTGTCCTTTGCCTTTTGTAGCTGCTAGGTAATTTCCAGATAAACACTTCAATCTTTCAGATAGTATCAAAAAGCCAAAATTGGGCAATTATTTAAGAAATAACTTGAGAGATTTCTTGAGAATATTTTTTTTTTAAATTAGCTGTTGTTACCTACTAGCTTTTCCTATCTTCTGCCTTTCTGAGCACTTTAGCAGCTTGCTTGTGGGACCTCCATCTCTAAACCAAAACCTGGAAGCACCTAGCTTTTACTGAAGGGATGCATGGAATGGCAGGTGATTACTTAGCTTGCTGTAGACCAGTTGCAATTGTGCAGCTCTGCAGGTAGTGTATATATGCACACAGATCTGAAACTGTATTGTTGCATGTATCTCTACTTTCAAACTTAATACGGAAAGTTGTTTTTCCAAATGTATAATCAGGATATATGTCAGAGTTAGCTTAAAATTTTTCTATATGTTTCAGGCTAACTTTTTTTTTTAAGTGCAGAAATAACCACTAAATGGGCTAAATAACCATTATTTTGGAGTGAATTAGAGTTTTATTTAGTATTGGTCCCTTGTGAAATGAAGCTATACTACTTAACAAAGCTATGCTACTTAATAAAGCACTATCCTTTGCCAGTAAGCATAATTTGAATATATATGTTGATGTTTATTTGGTTAGAAAAGACTGCTGGGCTTTATTTTTCCTCAGGAATTGATAGGAAAAGTAGAACATAAGGAAGCATATTTCCAGAGGACTGTGAGAACCTTACTTTTCTCAAATAATTTTGCTCTGAATAGGATGTGAATTTTAATTAAACAGTTGCCAGAAATCTTGCTATGAAAACATGGCAATGTGATGGTTTGGTGTGGTTTTAGGGTTCTTTTGTCTGTCTGTCTGTCTGTTCATTTGTTTTTAAGAATTGTAAGACGGTTTTACTCAGTGTATCAAGTACTGCCTGAAAGAAGGAGAAATCCTTGGTATTAATGACTGTATTAATAAGTCTTGTCAGACAACTGAATTAGTAAAAATGATTGAAGGAACAAATAGAATGGAATGCTGGGTCCAGGTCAGGGCTCCTCAGTACAAGAGAGATCAGGAGATCCTGGAGTGCATGCAGTGGAGGGCAGCAAAGGTGATAAGGGGACTGGAGCATCTGTCTCATGAAGAAAAGCTGAGGGATCTGGGCCTGTTCAGCCTGGAGAAGAGAAGGCTGAGAGGGGACCTTATCCATGTATACAGGTGTCTGAAGGGAGGGTGTCAAGAGGATGGATCCAGACTCTTCTTGATGGTGCTGAGCAACAGGACAAGAGGCAGCAAGCAGAAACTGATGCACAGGAAGTTCTACCCAAACATGACAAAGAATTTCTTTACTGTGCAGGTGACCATGCACTAGATCAGATTGCCTAGAGAGCTTGTGGAGTCTCCTTCTTTGGAGATATTCAGAAAGCTTCTGGGCAAAACCCTGAGTAATGTGCTCTAGGGGATCCTGTTTGAGCAGGAAGGTAGAACTAGATGACCCCCAGTGGACCCTTCCAATCTTATCTATTCTGTGATTTTGTAAAAAATGCCTTTTTTTCCCTAGGAGGTGTCTTCTACCTCTATTATTTCTGACCTACAGCTATAGAACACTGCTTCCCATTTTCCATACAAAATAATTAAATATCATCATTGGATGAAGGTATAAACTATCCAATTAAAGATTTGCAGTTTATTAAAGTCTATTTAACTTTTAAAGAATCAGTCTGCCTTTTCAATAAGAAAAACACAACAAAATTGAGAAAGCAAATTATGAACCTTCAAGGAGGTAAGAGTTTCATTAGAATAAAGGTCGAAATGTGATCAAGTCTGAATCCTGTCTAGCCATAGTCCTGCTGCATTGTTGGATGGAAACTTAGTTTAGACTCCTTTGCTTTGCCCAAGACATATATTTGGTGCTTCTTGCTTGTCCACTGCGGAACTGAGGAGAATTCACAGGCAATATTACAAACACATGTTATGGTACGCTTTAAATAACCATGTCTTTTGCAACTGTAGTCTACAGACATATAATTCTAAGGTATTTGAACAAAGTCCTAGTTTTTAAATTCAGAACACACAAAGGTCTGTTAACGTAAAAATATTAATACATTTTCACCAAATTGGCAAATAATGTGATTAGCACTCTGTAATTATTAGAAGTACTGGTGAAGACATGTAGCAATAAATAAAGTGTTGAGATCTTTTTAGCTGTGTGCTATTGTAATGTTTGAGCACACTGTTGTGTAAACTGTGAACAACAGATGGTAAAACTTTTCTGCCATCAGCACTGGCCAACAGGAAATGGCAATACTCTGCAGTCAATGAAAAATGGATACGTGCTGTCTGTCACAGGATGGCCAGAAGTCCCATTTCCATTTGCACAGCAGTCTTGTCATGAATGAACATTGTAAGTTTCAACACTGAGTTTAAAGTGGCTTAAAAGCTTTTCAAGGATTATCCAAGTTAATAAGTAAATAAACAAATAAATAAATAAATGGGAAAGCACTTTTGGTTTTCCCAGTTGGCTCATCTAAGAGCTTAGGAAACTTACAACTGATTGAGTATATGTCCTGTTTAGAATATTTATTGGATCAAATTTGAACGCCTAGATTTTTTGCAGTAAAATTCACCAGTTCAAAACCCATGTTATGAAGAAGTCCTGCCAGCTCACATAAAGTTCTTTTGGTCCAGTTACACAAATCTCTCTGAGGAGCAAGTCAGAAGAGGTTACTCAGGACAAATTCACTGTCAAAGATCACTGATCTCTTGCTTTTGTTGTTTTTGGTAGGTTTTTTTTTTTTTTTTCCCAAATGGAACAAAGCAAAAGAAGGGTTCTTTCTAGGTTTACAGATGCCAACACTTTTAAAACATTAAGGCTGTTTAACATGTCTTTTCTCTAGAAAAACAAAGAAGTAATAATGGTAAGAGCAGAACACCAGTCAAATAATGATAAAAATGAATTTTTGGTTATTATCACACTGTACTGAAACTTCAAAAATATAGATTTCTTGGCTCAAAGGCAGGCTTCATTCAGGACCTTGAAAGAACCATTTGTTTTATCTTGGTGTCCATTCTAACACCTGTAAATTGAAGATAAGAGAAATGTGTTTTACACACCATTTATTTTAGTTTTGTGAAAGAGTGTGTATCCTGAGGAGTACAAAACATGAATACCAATGGAGCAACAAGAATTTTTAAGGGTTCATGCTCAGAACTTTTGGTGCAGTCTCCCAAAATCTATGCATTACCTACTGATTATCAAACTGCAAATAAAACTACTTAAATATTTTAATATGTAATGAAGCTAAAACCTGACAGGATTTTAAAATTACCTGAACTAAAGTTTAAGATTATCCCAGATTTGCTGGTTGTTTTAGAGAACCTAAACCTGAAAAGAGGTTCAGATAATTCACAAAATGCTCTGCTGCTAATTCTCAGCCCAGCTCTGAGGATAACTGTGCTCTGATGATAACTGTGTTATGACCTATATCAGACTTATATCAAGCTAGTGCAGGACAGGAAGTGGCAGAGCCTAACTTCATCTCCTGGGATATGATTCATGTTAAGAAATTTGTCTTGATGGAATTCAGAGGTTAGAACAGAAGTCTGATTAAGAGGTCATAACGGTCCTTGCCTTCTCTAGAATTTAAATTCCATTTGACATATTAAAAACAAGTTAACATGGCCTTCGCATTCAAGTAATTATCTAAAAAAGATCAACATACAAATTTAAAGGTTTCAGATAAGAAGGGACTTCCTGTACACTGAAAAATGAAGGTAGATGTTGATCCTCACTGATGTTCCAATATATGAGTTTGTATGATAACATTTGGCTTCCTATTTCAAGGCTGATTTTTTTTAACAAGTTGACTACATTGTAATACGTAGAAAAATCAGAAATTTATATTGACATAATTATATTTCGAAAATCCCAGAGGTTAATAGTATCAGTTGCCTGTATTCAAAAGTTCTTCTCGTTATGGATTTCTTTTGGTGGTGGTGCTATTTTTTGGTTTTTGATTTTGGGTTTTTTTGCTTGGTTTGGGGTTATTTTGTTTGTTTGCTTTTTGGTTTTTGTTACTCATAAAAATACACAACTTCCTTATAAAATAATTTTGAGTTTCATTATTAGAAGGAATAATGGCTTTTCTGTTGAGGGGTTGTTTTGTTTTGTTTTGTTTTCAATTAAAGTGTTGAACACTGATATATGAGTACATGCCATTAGTTTACAAAAGAAACCTCCATTGTCATTTCCGTGATTGCGTTCTTACCTTCTACATCACTTTCCTTTATTAAACCAAGACAACATAATTCTTCATTAATTAAAGATTTCATATAGCAGTGTTGCTTGAGTATTTCATTACTTCAGAGCACTTCTTCAGTGCTAGCACTTGAGTTTTAAGCTCTTTTCAGCTGAGAAACTGTAGAAAAGAGGGAGAAACCGAACTGCCTCATTTAGTGCAGTACAGAATGTGATCACTGTATTGTCAAAGAAACCTTGAGCCAGGCTCCTCCTAAAGTGTGGTGCTTTCAGAAGGGCTTCCTTTAGGTTTGGGGTTTTGTTTTTCATACCTAAGATGCCGATTGGACATTTATACTACTTACACATTTTAGTGAAAGAATAGTTTAAATGTTCTTCTGTCTTTGTATCATCTCCATGCTTTCTTCTTTCTAAGGTTAGTTGTTGCTTTCCACATTTACTCTGCTCAGAAGCAGTATTCTGCTACTCCCTGGCCCTTGACCACCAACAGAGCTTTAGTAGCTTCTCTATTCCCTCTCTGTGTCTTTGGAGGAACAGGACACTGCTGGGAGCAGGTGCATTACAGTAAGATATGTACTTGCACAATCCTAGTGCCAAATTGTTTTAGAACACCTAATATCAACTTTATATGGATTTTCTGTGATAGATGATTATCATTCCTATGCAATAGTAATACCCTAGCATTGCAGAAGACCGGACTTGTTTCTCTCATTCAATGGGACTAATAAGGTGTGGCAGAAAAGGGTATAAAAAAACTCTGACTGGCTCTACAGAATAATTGAGCAGCCTGAAATCTGAAAAAATATGATGTCATCAAACAGGTGTCTTGAATGCAGTCAGTGTTAGGGTCAGACTTGCTGAGAGATGTATAATTTCATGCTTGTATAGATAACAAGTCCACTGCTCTTTGGTCTGAATAGGGTTGCTAGATTTTTGCTTTGTATCCTTCCTGTGATTATAAATTTCTCTCTTTTTCTCTCAATCTCACTTTGCCCCTAATAAATACTGTCTACTCAACACAGTATTTGAAGTTCAAAATGTTGTCCTGTGAACAGCAGAACATTTCTTCTCCCTGAACAGGTAATAAAACTAGGAAGATTTGACTTGACTTATTCATCTTTGAGAGTTTAGAAAAAGTGGACTCAGACATGAAGAAGGAGTTGCATAAAAACATAAGGTTTTTAATGCATCATAGTATATTTCATTTATAATTAACTGGCACAGGAACTCACACAGGCCCTAGCCATGATAGCTGTGGCCAGCACAAGGTCAGGAGGTATCAGAAACAAAGACCAGCTTGGGCAGCAATGGGCTAGTCAGTGTATGTAGGAGGGGATATACAAAATCCCCATTTGTTCACAGTAGCACTAAGAGATTGCTCACATATGCAGCCTAATAAAAACAAATCTTCAGTATATCACACTTTAAGAAAGTAATTTATATTGTACTATTTTGTTACCTTTGTTATAGTTTCCTGTAGTTAAGTATATCTTTGTGATAAGCAAGTTATCTTGCTTACCGATGTTTTAATGTCATCACTACAGAAAAGACCTGATTTGATACCTGTTATTTTTGTCCTCAGCTGTTCCCAGTCAAGGCAGCCTGAGCCCTTTCTTCTTTCTTTTCCCCTTAAATATCATCATTTTCTTATCTTTCTTCACTGTCTAAATGGCTTTTCTCTCACCACCAAGTTGCCCCGCACACCAGTCTTCTACTGAACTTCTCAGATATTGTTCTCACAGGTGTTCAAAATATTGCCACTGTAGAAAGACTCCTATGTTACACTCTTATATTTTTTCATTTTGCAAGGCTCTTGATCATACTTTGAAGTCCATATACTGTCTCATTTGTACCTGTGCTTCCAGTTTCATTTTCTTTCATCTGCTCCTACTTTGCAACAAAGTCAATTTTGACTTAAATTTTCTGTTTTCTGCATCTCCTTCCATGATGACCCATTACCTAGAAATATTAAGGCCTGAATTTCTTTGTCATGAAATCATATCTACTTTTTATTGAAATCTACAGATGAAAATATCTCTTCTTTCTTTTCACCCATGTGAGGAAAATTATGAAAAGGAGTGACGTGAACAAAATATACTCAAACTATGAAGTATTTTGGGTACCCTGTGAAATCCCAGGCATCTGCCTTCATGGATTTCACCTATCTTTTAACTTTGAATTCTTAGAGAGAATTGAATCAACAGATTTGTGCAGAGATCCTAGCCTGGAATTCTCTTTTCCAGGATGAAAATGCTTCTGTGTAAATTTGCGTCTTTATGAAGTTAAATTATGATAAAATTGATGCCCTTACTCTCAAATGATCGCTTCAGTTAAGTTCTTCTCAACCTCATGAATGTTTTGCCTCCATTGTTAGAGCAAAAATTTGCTTACAGTATCAATTACAAGCCCGTGTAGCATTATTTTTAATGCTGAACTGGACATGAGGTGCAAACCTTTTCAGATGCAATGTGTACTTATGGTCAGCTGCTACTAGCAGATCAAAAGGTGAGTGCATGGAATTATACAGTGTTTAACATACCTATTTGCTGAAAAGATTGCTGGAGTATTTTCAGCTGCCTATAATTAAAATAAGTAGATCTTGAATTATTCATAAATAAATCCTCAAACCAAGTTAGCACCCAGTGGATTTAGATATTTCATTTCTGAACATGTTCGTAAGTCATAGTTGCATAGCTAATCCTTCACCTCATCTTTAGCTTCTGAATGCTTTCACAGAACTGAAGATGCTCAGCCAGTGGACACTGTTAGTCTTTTGATTTTAATAAAGCTTCTCAAAACAGGGGAAAAGAAAGCAGTGAAGAAAGCAGTGATCCAGATTTGTATTCTTTTCCCTTAGAAGGTGCAAAAAGACAACATGTACCCCAATGAAAATGTGCATACTGTATATTCAGTGACCTGAACTCTTGAGCATCATCTGTAGAGGTGCAAGTAATTGTTGCATGATGATTATTCTCATCAGCCTAAAGCATGGAAGCAATTGAATGAAAAAAATCTTCATGTTACATAAAATGATTACTGCCTGTGAGCCATAATAAACAATGTTGTTCTCACAGTGCTGATGTTAAGAAGCAGAACAAATGAGTACAGCTTGCTGATTGTACAATGTCTTGATCATTGCCAATTGCTGTAACTCCCAGTAAGTAAATGATTTAATTATTGGGGTGTCTGCATGATCTGTTTCTAAAAGGAGCAAATGATAATGCTGAGAATGCACCACAATCACTTCTGACTGCAAGTGACTTAAATATCTACAGTTCTTAGTGTTTCTCATTGTTGGGCTTTGCTTCTGCTCTCTTGGATGTCCAGGAGGTGTGTTAAAATGCAACCACAAAGGAATGTAAAGCCAATTAGTATTCAGGAGATAAGAAGTAATGAGCAGAATAAAAAAAAATTCAGGAGAGCAGAAGGGGAGAGGTAGGAGAGAAGGCTGGGATTTATGCCTACATTCCACAACAGTAGCATCACCATAACTTCACAAGGTTTATTGCTTTACCATTCCTACCAACCTGGGCTTCATCCAGAAACTCATTAATTTAACCGTGTTACTACTATATTTAGAATTTGAACTAAATGCTGACTGGAGAGCAAAACTGTCATAAATTGAAGAGTCCATGCGGCAAAGAGACTTCCCCTGTACTCCATGGGAATCTTCCTTTACACAAAGAAGGTGGGCAAGCATGATTTACAAGTTGAATAGCAAGATATCAGTTGGTATCTACAGTGATACAGATTGTCAGCTCCATTGAATAATGGGTCCTGAAACTGAATGAAAATCATTATCTGACTAAAGTAAATTTGCACTTAGGAGCTGCAATAAAGCTTTGAGAAGTTTGCTCTTAGTTTTAACTCTGCTTCTACCTGGATGAGAGCCTGATCAAGCACCTCAATACTGCATTGTAGCTGGCAGTGTGCACACACACCAAATGGCTTACAAACAATAATCCTATCTCCAACAGGATGTTCAGCACTTATGAACTGAAGACTTTCTGGAAGTCAGACAACCCTCCATGTTTCATTTTTTCCCTTCTAGTCAATGTGAGATCACCTTCTAAGTACAGAATCCATCCTTGCATATGTAAGTCATGAAATCACAACGTTTTTAAAAAACCTTTGAAAATCTTATTACTCTGACTACTTTATGGATTTAAATAATATAAGAGGGGAAAATGTAAAGGTAAATTACTTTTTTTAGATGTAACACAGATTCTCTGCACCAGTGTTTTAGTTTTTAAGGACAGCTCTTTGAAGCAGGAAGTATCTGTCTCCCTTTGTATGGAAAATGTTTAGCAGTGGCTGATGCTTTTAGCTGCCAAACACATTAGATTTCTTGTTGCCTTTCCAGGTTGGTAACATGCATATAAGGTGGCTTTATCAGTCCCAAGGAATACTACTTTCTCTCCCTTACTCATTTTGAGTAGATTGTACCATTCTTCCTCATTAGACTGTAATTGCTCTGTAATTATTTTAACTGCAGCTGGGACAATAAGTCTTGATGGAACAGTACCGTAAAAGGAGCACTGAGGATTCAAAAAATCATCCTCTCGCTTGATTTTTATTACTTCTCACCTCCTCCTGCTGTTAAGTACCACAAAAGGTCACAATAGCAGAAAGGAAAAGGAAAGATTAAATAATTTGATTCAGGATGATCACATAGGTACCCCTCTAGTAATATATCCTCTCCAGAAAATCTGCATTCACTAAATGCATTCTGGGGGGAAAAAAGGTAGATTTTGTACTTCCATATGCACCCATCAGCACTTCACTTAATAAAGCATATACCCAAGGACTAAGGATAGAAAACAGGAAAAAATAGTAAAAGGCCTTCACAAGGTCAGTTTTCTCTGCTCGTATTTTCTGCTTCTGTCTGTAAGCATTTGCAAGTGTTTCCTAACTGCATCTCGAGTTCTGTTTGTTAGATGGGAAAAAACCTCTATTAGCCTTACTCGTTTTTACATACAAGGTGTACAATGTTTCAGGCTATGTCCCAGACAGACGCAGGTATTTATGTAATTGTATCCACTCAGAAAAAAAAGGTTTTCTTTCTGTGACCTAGTTCACAATCCTTGGCTACTGCGTCCATCTTCTGAGAATCAGTTACTTGTAGCCATTCATTTCACAACAAGCATGTTCCTGCACAGAAACCTGCCAAACAGAAGCTTCAAGGTATTTTTGTAAAATCTCAGAATTTAAAAAATCAAGTAAATTCACATTACTGCTAGGATTATTAGACTCTGGAAGGTTCAGTTCTACATGTCTTTTAAGGGAAATTTTATATTATTCTAGTTTTGTCCAAATTCATGCTAGCCAATCTAGTACTTTCCACTTTGCCACTCATTATTTTTTCTTACCTATTGTATTAAATCCTGTTTGTGTCCAATGTGCTGTTCCAGTTTTTTCCATGACTGGAAAAAAGATTGTATTGCAAAAAGACCCTATTAGAAATCAGCAATGGTTTTTTCCAGTCTGAAAGGTAAAATTAATACAAAAAACTTGACCAGCTATCCCTTCATGTCAACTATTTTCCACATTTGAGTAAAAATCTAGGAATTTCCTATCACTTCTTTAGTTTTGTTTTGTTATCACACTTAAGCTTTTCTTAGAGAACTGCTTGTATTGTGTAGGCATGGCAAGGTCTTGGTAGCAGGAGGGTTACAGAGGTGCCTTGTGTGAGAAGCTGCTGGAAGCCCCAGGACAGACCTGTTGGTAGCCAATGCCAAGTCCCTGTCACTAAATGCAGTAAGATGTTGAAGAAGGGGGGAAAAGTAACTGTGCAACAACAATTGCCGTCAGAGACAAGAGGAGTGACAATAAGTGAGAAGAACAGCCCTGCAGACACCAAGGTCAGTGAAGAACGAGAGGCAGGAGGTGCTCCAGGCACTGGAGCAGAGACTGCCCTGCAGCCCCTGTGTAGACCATGGTGAGGTGCAGTGGAGGACTCCCATGGTGGAGCAGGTGGATGCTGTGACCCCATGGAAAGCCAACACTGGAGCAGGCTTCTGGAAGGACCTGTGGCCCCATGGAGAGAAGAGCCCATGCTGGAGCAGGTTTGCTGTCAGGACTTGTGACCCCGCAAGGAAGTGGTACAGTCTGTTCCTTAACAACTGCACCATGACAGTGACCCATGCTGGAGAAGTTCATTAAGAACTTCAGCCCATGGAAAAGACCTGCTCTGGCGCAGTTGGGGAAGGACTGCTGTGGGAGGGACCCTACATTGGAGGGAAGGAGTGTGATGAGTCCTTCCACTGAGGGGATAGGAGCATCAGAGACAACATATGATGAACTGACCACAGGCCCCAATCCTTGTCCTCCTGTGCCACCGGCTGGGAGCATGTAGAGGTAATCAGGAATAAAGTTGAGCCCAGGAAGAAGGGAGGGGTAGGGCCATGGTGGTTTTAGGGTTTGGTTTTATTTCTCATTGCCCCACTCTGACTTGATTTGGAATAAATTAAACTAATTTCCTTGAGTTGTGCCCATGTCTGTAACTGGTGAGCAATCTCTCCCTGTCCTTATCCCAACCCACAAGCATTTGGTTTATTTTCTCTCCCCTGCTCAGCTGAGGAGGGCAGTGATAAAGCAGCTTTGCTGGGCACTGGCATCCAGCCAGGGTCAACCCACCACAGCTTTACACACACTGGGACCAACACTCAGAAGCTTTTTAACTGTGTACGGCAGCTAACACAAACTCATACCTGTGCTCCTCTTTTATTTTCATAAAGTAATAATTCGCATTCATGCTATATGTTTTATAACAAGCACAAAAAAGCCCTCTAATATGAATTTTATGGTGTGTCCTCTCTTCTCTTCTACCAACCTGTCATGTTTTAAAATTCTGTTCGTGCAGAATAGTTGTCTCATGGGTGCCCCAGTTTCTCCCTTTTTATTCCCACCTCATTCATTAAATGCAGTGCAATACCTGTGCTTGAACTGAATTCCTAATTAAATGCATCTCCTTTAAAATACCTGCACATCAGGAACACATATTTGTACCAAGTTGTCAGGTAACCCTGCAATCTGAATGTCTTAGTAGCAGATGTCTTGTAAGTGATTTGCTTTTGAAAGTAGTGTGTTTACAATACATTATTTAACAACGTAAATAAACCTTTAACTTATAACTAATTTCAGGCACAAGATTAATTTTTGGCATAACTCCACAGGCATCAGTGATGGATTGGCCTAGAGAGCTTGTAATAATCCTATTCGGCTTTACTTCTTTAGTAAAATGGAAGATGATATTCAGAAAGCTCTAGTAAAATGAACTTAAACATGATAATGCAATTGCAGTTACTTCAGACATGTTTTCTTCTGTGCTGCTATCACAAAAAGGACAACTGTGTAAGAGTAATGGATATCAGTAGAAAAGGTCTTTCTAATTACTGTTCCTTTGTTGTGATGCAGACATGTCTTTAAATAGCTGCTGAGCTGAGCCTGCTGTGGAATTCCACCTGCTAATTCATCAGATCTTCTGCCTTGGAGAAAAACCAATTACTGCACTCACCATCTTTCTGCTTACACTGGGTTTGCATGGCAAGGTTTGGGTAGTGGGGTGCAATACAGGGGTGGCAGCTTCTTAGAGAAGCTGCTAGAAGCTTCTCTTGTGTCTAATGGAGCCATTGCTAGATGGCTCCAAGACAGACCTGCTGTTGGGTCTAACTGAGCCCATCAGTGATGGTGGTATCACCACTGGGACAATCTGTTATAGAAGAGGGGAAAAAAATACCCCGCATCCAGAAGAAGAGTGACAACATGTGAAAGGAACAGCTCTGCAGACACCAAGGGCAGTGAAGAGGAGGTGAGGAGGTTTCTCAGGCACCAGAGCTGAGATTCCCCTGCAGCCCCTGGTGCAGACCATGGTGAGACAGGCTGTGCCCCCGCAGCCCATGCAAACCCCAGGTGGAGCAGAGATCCACATGCAGCCCATGGAGGACTCCCAGGCTGGACTAGGTGGATGCCTGAACTAGACTGTGACCCTATGGAAAGCCTGCACTAGGGCAGGCCCCTGGCAGGACCACTGGCCCCATGGAGAGAGGAGTTCAGGTTGGAGCAGGTTTTCTGACAGGATTGGTGGTCCTGCAAGGGAGCCACACTGGAATAGTCTGCTCCTGAAGGGCTGCACCATGGCACAGACACATGCTCAACCAGTTCATAATGAACTCCAGGCCATGGAAGAAGTTCATAGAGAACTCTGAGAGGGACCCTATGCTGTGGCAGGGGAAGAGTGTGAAGAGTCCTTCTTTGTTTTCCAAGAAACTTAGGGACATTCTGAGTGCTTATTTTACCAGTACTAAATACTCAGGTTTTTTAAATAACTCAATTCCCTTGGTTAATTCCACTTTTCAGTTTCTCCTCTCCTCCAAATGATTCTTATTTGTGTGTGATGTGTAGTCACTGCATGCTCACCAGTCTATACGATGTTAAGTTTCACATAGGATGTGTTTTTCCTTTCCTGTTGAACCAAAAGCTGATTTCACACTTCCCTACTGCATTATAATGGAAATACCTATGTTTCACTGGCCCTTCGTATATTCAAATTAAGAGTACACTGGGCCCCAGAAGCTGTCCTCAACCTACCCACCTACCTAACTGAAAAGGAGCAACTGCTAAGCCATTGTGCAAGCAAAAGGGAGCAAATTTTGGTCTTCTTCTCTATGTCCCATGTGTCACAGAGAATTCTTATGGGCTGATAAATGTTCCTCCCATAATGGAGGTGCTGCCGGCTGGGAAAAGTATCTGTAGAGACTCTTCTTTCCCAAATGGATTGTTGAAGATTTGTAAGTAACATGCATAGCAGTCCTTTGGTTGTGTCAGTTATTAGGGGGGAGTTTTTTTGTGTGGCAGGAAACAGGACAGAAATACATGGACAATTAAAAGCAAGAGTCTATTGGTGATTCTCGCCTTCTGAGTATTAGCGGAAGAGAAAAGGTTGCCCATTACCTGCAGTTATCACTAGGCAGTGATAAGCTCTTTTAAATATATATGATTATGCCTCACAGACAGAACACGGTCTATAAACACTCGACATGAAGAGGCTTAGTGTAGTCCTTGATCCAAAGCCAATTAAAGTCAATGTGGAGCTCTAGAAAAATCAAAGTGCTGAGTCTTGCTTACAGTTTATGACTGAAATGAAGCTCTACAGTGACTGAATTATGCCTACCCCTTTCTCTTTGTGATGAACTACTGGTAAGTTCTTAGAGCATTAATGAACTAATTCTCTTTCCAATTATTCAGTCCTCTAGAGCTAATATAGGACCTGAGCATTTACACCCAATTACCTTGCATTAAATTTGGAGGAAAAAGTGGCTGTATTAGCCAAGCTTCTTGATGTTTTTCCAGGCTAAGAAACAGCTTTATTTCCCAATATCTAAAATTTAGCTTTGCTAAAACTGTTGATTTTTTTAAAATTAAATATTGTTCACAAAAAATGAATAAAATGCCAGTGTGTCCTCCCAGAGCTGCATTACAGATTCCTGTGAAATTCCTACTTGAGAGAAAACCCCTGGCTTTGTAAAGTAAAGAAGCAGACTGGTTTGTACTGATGAAATCCCCCCAGGATTCTGAAGGGCACCACCTCATTTTTTGCATGCATATTATATCCTCCTACTCATTCCATTAGTGATTCATGGAAATTATACCTATTAAACACAAAAATATTCATGGATCTGATTGCTGACATGAATATACTGGTTATAAAGACACTAAGAAACCAGCTATAAATTGAATGAGACTTTATTCTGTGAAGTTAAAACATGATAGTAAGAGTGTATTTGCTTTAGACTTTTGAATCCCTGCAAGGTAAAATTATTTCCTTTATAAAATAGAACATATTGATTTAATATGTTTTGTTGTGATCGTAAGTGATAGAGAAGCAGACTTCCTAGATAGGAAAAACAGCACAAATCTGTAGGATGCAATGGGTTTCCTTCTTTCTACGTGATCTGGGGATATGTTCCTTTGTATCCACAATCAGTGTATGCAGATTTTTGCAGCCCGGGATCTGCAGTCTTTGCTCTGAGCATAACACCAGCAGCATCTCTTATTTTCAGAGTAACAGAAAGGGCATGTGAGAGTGTGAAAGAAGGAATGGGAAGAAAGCATTGAAGTATTAATACAGTAAGCTCTTGTCAGACCTCGTTAAAATTGGTAGAAGGTCAATGAGATTATAATAGAGTCTGAGTAAGCAGCATTGTGCATTTAATCTGCTAAGAGACATCTGTGGAGTAGGAACTGTGACTGATACCTCTTTATTCCATCTTCTGGGCAGATGTTCTGTTTCAGTTTGGCACTCTTGTCTTGACTCTGTATGTGGATGCTATCAGGGCTAGCAAAGTGACCTTGGCTTCCAGATTGACTGAGTCTCTACACCTGGGATTTCAATAACTGCAGCAAAGCCCTTTCCTTATTTTTCATTTTGGGGGCTAAAATCTATTGCAGAGATTCACAGGAAAAGGCATCCTCATACTATCTCAGTTACCTTCTAGGTAATTACAGCTCCATGATCTTCTCCAATCTGAAGATGACATGTAAAAAGTTGTGCTAGTACAAGAGGTTGGTCTTGTGGTCTTACAAAATTAGACTAAAAATGCTTAACCAAATTGAAAATTGCCAATTTTGCAAACCTCAAGACAGACATTTGGAGAATTATTGAACGGAGGAGAGCCTGAGGCTGATAAACAAGGTGTTCCTTTACATATATATCTTATCTATATCTAAATCATCTATATCTATCTATCTATCTATCCATATATATATAATGCCTTCTCTGAACTTATTTCTATTACTCTTGGCTTACAAAACTAAATAAACCAAAGTAATGAAAGTGACAGAGAAACAGGTTTGAATTAAAAGGCATGCTGCTAAAGCGAAGACCATTATATGTGACAGCCACGGTGATACTGGGATGATAGCTCACCTTGCTCACATGTCCTTGGGCATGCCTGTGGTTGTTCAGTTCTGCTGACCTTGCTCGTAAGAAACTGCTGCCTGAGCTGTGCATTTTCTGGCAGTACATTTTGAGAAGCATTTAGCTAATGATACCAAATCATTAACTGCAATCAAAGGTTTAATCAGTTTCTGAACTAAGCATAATATTCTTACTGAAAGGGCTTTCTCAAGGAAGTAGGTGGCTGGAGAGAAGTTCTGCATGTCTGCACCACTGCAGTAAATGGAAATTGGCACAAGTGGATTTTTCATGTATTAACCACTCTTACTAGCAGGACATTGCATTCACCTATGACTCCAGATAGCCAGAAGTAACTGTTAATGCCTAAACTGTGATGATGTTTAATATTTTTACTCAGCAGGAGTGTGATATTGTAGCAGAACAATTTTCTAGAACTTACTTAGCTTTCAATTAACTATAGGAAAGCTGTTTGTGGGGCTTTTTTGTTTGTTTTCTCTTTTTGTCTCATTTATTTGGTGTCAGAGGCTGGTGCTTACAATCCAGCATAGGTGTTTTCATTCTGATGAGACCAGAGGTTTGAGATAGAATGTGCTCAGTTATCACATGTAGAAATACTGTGGCTTCTCACTGCAGGCTTCACTGAGACGCACACAGGAAAGTAAAATATTTTAAACAGGTAGAAAGTGAACATACACTAGCACCCATTCAACAACTTCTCCTACATTAACTATACATTTAAATTTAATCTTGGAAATCTTGCTGCACTGTACTGTCTGATATGGCTTTGATAAAATCCAAATCTCCAAATGCAATTCTCCAAACTTTTTAGCTTGTTATTCTTTTCTAGTTATTAGCTATATATAGTATAAAATATTTACATTTGTGTGAGTTGCTTTCCTCATGCACATAGATCTCTTTTCACATCCTTGTTTGTCTATCCATGCTTTTGATTAGCCTTCTGTACCATGTGGTCAGAATGCTGCTACCTCAGCCCCATTTTAAAATCTATCATTTGATACTCTTTTCAGAAACTCCAGGGTGACACTATTATTAAAGATCATGAAAATGTGCTAATGACTTAATTTCTTTGTTTACATATTTAATTTGCATTCAGGCTCCTTATTATGTCAGATAAATATGTTCATGCAATCTAACTTCCCATGTGCTTGCTCCTCAGAAGTAACTACCCTTACATAATTGATAATGATGAGGTGAATGGCACTGTCCTTCTCTCTCATAGACCAACGCTTTTTCTTGTCTCCTTTCAGCCCAGTGATACTTGCTTATCAACAGAAGCAGGCTTCTTGCTGTGACGCTCAGGCCACCAAGTTCGTGATTCCCAGCAAAGGCATAGTAGGAGCTGAGTTCAAGCTGTAGTGCTTTTAACAGAGAGTGAATGATGATGACATATTGTACATGGCTGACTGTGGTCCCTGAGGCTGATAAGCCTCTTCCACGGGCTTATTTCTGTTATGCTGAAGCCAGCATGGGTAGAAACAATGCAAAATATTTTTAATCCAAATAAAAGATATATGTGGTATTTCTAATTTTTCCTTTAAGAATGCTTCTGAGTGCACCACAGCTTTCACCCCCTCACAAGATCAAAGGTGCAAAGATAAGAAACATCACAGTACATGTGGTTCATGTTAATCAAAATGGTCTCATAGAACTGCATGCTGCCAAAAAGCAAGAGCAACACTAGCTTTGGTGGAACTAAACAACAAACTCAGAAAAACTTCAGAAAAAATCTGACTGTCCCTTTCTGCTCTGCACTGGTGCAACCTCACTCTGAGTGCTGGGGTCAGTCTTGGGTACCACAAGACATAAAGCTGTCAGAGAGTGTCCAAAGGAGGGCACAAAGATGGTGAAGGGCCTTGAGGGGAAGCCATATGAGGAGTGGCTGAGGTCACTTGGTCTGCTCAGCCTGGGGAAGAAGAGACTGAGGGGAGACACCATTGCAGTTACAACTTCCTCATGAGGGGAAGAGGAGGGGCAGGCACTGATCTCTTCTCTGTGGTGACCAGTGACAGGATCCAAGGGAATGGCCTGAAGTTGTGTCAGGGCAGGTTTATGTTGGCTATTAGAGAAAGATTTTTCCCCATGTTGGTGTTTGGGCACTGGAACAGGCTCCCCAGGGAAGTAGTCGCAGCTCCAGCCTGGAAGAGCTCAAAAAGCATTTGGAAAACAGGCACACAGTGTGACTCTTTGGGGTGTCCTGTGCAGGGTCAGGAGTTGGACTCGATAATCCTGATGGGTCCCTTCCAACTCAGGATGTTTTATGATGCTATGATTTAGGTTACATTTTGGAAATGCCAATGCCACTTGCTTTTCCCTGTACTAATACCGAAGAAATCATTGTGTAAGTATAGGAAGTGGAAAGTTTGTTGGAAATCAAAGTATCTGGAGATAGGAAAGATCTTTCTTTCACATTCCTTAGTTAGCCAGTAGCCATGACTCCTCTCATGGGAGCTCAGCCACGGGGAAACTTGTTTCACAACAGTGAACTGTGTCTCCTCCTTGTGCCACACCCCAGTGCTGTCAGGCATCCCTTCCCTAACTCTCAGCTGGCTGCAGCAGTTCTGGTCTGCCCCTACCACACTGTCGTGGTTTGACACTGGCCCAACGCCAGGCACCCACGAGAGCTGCTCACTCACCCTCCTCTGCTACAGCTGGGCAGAGGAGGGAAAAGGAAAAAACTTAATGAACACTTCATGAGTGACATAAGGGCTGGGAGAAACACTTCAAGGGCGAAACAGGATCAGCTTAAGTTGCAAAGTAAATTTATTACTAACAGAATCAGAGCAGAATAGTGAGAATCAGCCCTTAGAACACCTTCCACCCCCAGCCCCTCCCTTCTCCCCACCGACAGCACAGGGAGACAGGGCACGGGGGTCTGGTCAGTGCATCACTGAGATTTCCTTCCGCTGCTCCAGGAGAGGAGTCTTCCCCTGTGAGGCCGTGGGGTCCCTCCCA
>VZRQ01005532.1:47158-72976 GCA_013397975.1 Machaerirhynchus nigripectus | reverse complement strand
GGGCTGCAGGGGCACAGCTGCTTCACCGTGGTCTTCACCATGGCCTGCAGAGGAATCTTGGCTCTGGTGCCTGGAGCACCTCCTGCCCCTCCTTCTCCACTGACCTTGGTGTCGCCATGTTATTTTCCCTCACACGTTCTCACCTCCTCCTCTTCTCTGACTAGAATCCAAAATCTTGTAACTTTATTTTGATTTCCTTCTTAAATATGTCACCACAGAGGTGTTACCAGCCTCTCCCATTGGCCCAGTTCTGGCCAGCAGCATGTCCATCTTCAGAGCCATCACCCACTGGCTCTGCCGGACATGGTGCGAAGCCTCCAGCAGCTTCCTCACAGGAGCCATCTTTGTGGCACCCTGCTACCTAAAACCAGGCCGTGCCAATCCAATGCACGCATGAAGGAGGGGGAGATCCAGGACCCCCAGAACCAGCCAGGGAGGAGGTGCTGGAGGTAGCTGTCAGCATGCAGGGCAATGTCCTGCCATCTGCACACAGGCAGTTGGTGACAGCAGTGCAGATGGTATTTATTGCACACACACACACAGAGGACCATGATACCAGCCTACAGTCCACTGCCAGGTGCAGGGTGCAACATGCTGAGCAGAGATAAAAATCAAAAGTCATTTTTATGTGAGTTACAGGTTTGTGAAGAGGCAGCAGTTAACACTTGACTGAGAGCTAAAAGGCTGTCAGCAGTTCACGCTCTTATGGCAAGAGGCTGTCAGTTCCCAAAGGGCTTACAGATCAATTACACAAATGAGGAAAGTGGTGAGAGGAAGGCGGTGCTGAAGAACTGAGAGTAATGCAAGACCAGGAACTGAGAATGACTCTGACCCTAGCTGAGCATCACTGACAGAGGCCAGGTATGTGCCTGTACTTCCTGAATACTAGTCTGAGCCCTAAAACTTTTCTGCACATCTCAGTGGCCTTGCTAAGAGACTCCGCCTTTTTACTTCAGCCTCCAAAGATTTGCTGTTTAATGAAAAGGATTAGAATGATTTTTCTTCTATTTGAGTTATAGATTTTGCCACAAACAATCAGCTGTTAAGAGATTTTTTTTTTCCTTTTTTCTTTTGATTTAGCTAGGGTGATAAGTCCTACGTAGAGTAGGACTACATAAAGTAGGACTTATCATTAAGTCCTTATCATGGATTATTATTAAGTTATATAGAACAGCAATAGCTTGTCTAACAGAGTAATAAATGAAGCCTTGAACCTGTAAAAATGCAGTCTCCTTCATCTTTTATACCTTTCCTTCTCTTCTGATCTTTTTGCATGTTAGGAGAACACACATCCTTTTCTCTCTAGCTCTCTTTCCCCCAGCTCCTCTATTATTTGGTCATAGCCTGTCCTGTGTTACTATGTTTTTGCTTCTATTTTATTCCCCCCTCCATCTCTTCGTGTTGCTATTTTATTCTCCTGCTGCATCCTGTTGCTTCTTATTATACAGCTTTATTCTTGCAAAGAATTGCCTCCTGCAGACACTGGCCTGCCCTTCCCTATATCTTGGTCTCTTCCCACAGATATGGTCCAGTGAAGACCCTAGAAATCTGACTGATCTTTGAAACACAGCATCACTGAGAAGTTGTCAATCATGTCTTACTGTGGTTGACTGGAACAGCAAAAGAAAAGGAAGGAAAGGGAAAAGTTAAAAAAAAAAAAAAAAGGCTTCTGAGCCTGATGTTTGTAAAACAATTCCTCTGTGTCAAGGCTAAGAGTTTTCTCTGCAATGTTAAAATTGATTCCCAGAAGGACTCCTTTTTATTGAGTTGATGCATGCTACACTGATGACATGTGAGGCCTTGTAAACTCTTGTGCTCACCCATCTGCTGAGATTTCATGCTACTCTTTATTGGTTTGTATTATTCTTATTAAGTGTTCTGACCTGAACTTTGCTTGCATTTGATAGTATGGCAGTTAAAATATTCTCCTAAAGGTCCAGGATTATCAGTGCATGAATTTTGGCAATGAACTGAGAGCACAGCCCTGTGGCAAGGCAGGCTGCACCAGGGTGTTTCCTTCTAACATAAATACACTGTTTGCAGTGTTTTAAACGAAGGAGTGTCACAACAGCATGCTGTGTTATAAATATCAGGAGCAGAATACAACTGGCCTTGGCTCTAAATTAATCACCATCAACTTAAGTAGGTAATGGTTGAAATTTTTCATAAATAGTAGAGATTTCTTAAATATTTCAGTATTCCTATTTTGCCTGCGAACCATCTGTTGCATAAATTCAATACTGAAAACCTGATAGCATTTATTAAGCACTTATTTCCATTGTTTTTAACTCTCGTACATATATTAAAGAAGGTCAAGCCAGGCAACCAACAGTAGTGAATAAAAATCTAATGTGTTTTTTTTCTTTTATAGCCATGGCATCAAGCTGTACTGACTTGGAAATTTAAAGGGCTCTAATATATTAGAAGTCAGTCATTGAATCTTGTAAAAATCATACTGAATTTCTTCAAGAATTTCCACATCAAACTGACTGTGAAAAAATTTTGCTAGTGAAAATGGGGAGGTTTTTCTAGTGGATGAATTGCAGTATAAAAGTAAGAATCATCATTAGTGAAGAAAAATAAGCAGATTATCTTCTGAGGCCTGGTATCAAAGACTTGAAAGTTTAAAACTAAATGACCATATAAAAGTGGGATCAAAAAAAAAACCCCACAGTAATCTACCACTGAAGTATTTTCAGTAAAAAAAAAATCCTAACAATGTAATTATCATTTTAAATAACATATGTATATTTTCAAATGCTCTGTAATAAGATTTTCAGCAAACTACTGAATAGTACTTTTTTTTTTTGTGGGGTGGGCTCTAGTGTTCTGCTGGTTATACTGCAAGGGTTTTCTGCAACTTCATTTTTCTGGCTGAACTCTTCGTTTCACAGTGTAATATAATTTATTTTTTTCATACAATAAACCCTCTCTTTTTAGGAAAACATAGTGATGCATCACTGAGGGAAGCACTCCAGCTTGTAAAAAGCCCAGCTCACATAACTAGGATATAGTCAGATTGTCATTTCAGTGAAGTACCATTGTGCCCAGGCATTTTGGGCATCAGAAAAAATGCAGAAGATTTTAGGGAAAGAGACTGTTTGGGTGTCTTTCTGTTTGAGGTGGGCAGGGAAAAGGGTTGGCTTTTGATGTTTTTTTTTCTTCTTTGCTAGGGAAGACAAGAGTTCTTTCCTTGGGCAAAAAAAAAAGACCCAGTACAACTTGTGAATAAAATATTTAGTTTTGTGAAGTTCGAACTTGTAAAAATCAAGTAAGAGGGAGTTATCTGCTACTTCATGAAATTACACTATATTCAAAAAGTAAACATCACTTCTTTTTGTTTCAGTACCAGAAGAAGCATAGAATAATACAATACTTAAGGTTGGAAGTGCAACATTGGGTGAGCACTGTTCCTAATAATGTTAATAATAAACATCTTATTTATTTTAGTGGGAAATAAGCTCTTTAAAAATACCATGCTGCAAGCTTTTATAGTTGCTTGAAGGGTCCCTAAATCTGCATATGATACACTGCAAAAACTGTCTCTTCCCAGAAATGAGGTTTTAAATCAAATCACACGCTTTCAAATAAGAAAATGGAAAAAATGGAGCAGGAAAAAAATGGCCTCTCAATATATTTGTCTTAGTCAGTACTAAAAGAACAGCATCTGTGCCCTTTTCAATAATGCTGCATTATTCATTTTGATGCACCCAATGCAACAGACACCACAGAAAACTTCCTGGCATTTGATTGAGAACTGTGTGGTCTCAGAAAGCTTCCAGTCTCAAAACACATTTGCCAAGGACATACCTGGTTTATTTAATGAACAGGAAACGATGCAGTTGACTCGTACTGACTGACCTTGCCTGCAAGTATTACATCCCTGAAAGTCTGCAAGGTAAAAGTAATGGACAATACAATGAAGTGATGCACAGCTGGGCAGATGGTGCTGCCTGGTTTGGTAGTGCGGTATTTTTTTTGGACAGGTTTATGAAGTGTGTTTGTATCTTGCAGCAGGACTTGAAACTGCCACTGCTGCTGTAGGTTAGCAGGGACACCTAGTGGCTTTGGTAAACGGAACTGGGATTGCTTCTCCCTCTTGCTGATAGACTGTCAAAGTTTTTTGGAATAGGCTCTCAGTGCCTCCCTGCTTCAGTGTTGTCTAAAAGCATTTTGCACCAGCATTCTTTTTCCTGTTATTCAATTCCTTTACTTTTTCCTGCATTCAATGAAGCAGGGGGAGAAAAAGTATGTGTGTTTCATGTACTGTGACTGATTTTCAGGAGAAGAAAGAGGGTTGGTGCTTATTGCATGACTGCTACTGTCAGGGTCTTCAGAACAAAGCAGGAGGTCACTTAAAATCACAAATTCCACATATCAACTTTATTATTTTGTTGCCTTTAAAGCAGAAAAGTGCTTTTCATGATGGTGGGTTTTTTAAGGTTAACCATTTTAAATGTAACGTATATAGAGGTTTCCTTTGTCAATTGGTATTATGCCTTACCTCATTTTTATTTCTTCTGGGACTAAATAATTCCCTCTAAATCAATAATTCTTATGAAAGTGAGACTCTTAAATGACACTTGAGGAACCTGTACATGTAAATTGCTTTTCTTATAAAGCCACAGGTCACCTTCTCAGTGAAATTTAAACCAGTACACACCAAGTGTACAAGGTCACCTTGTAGTGCAACAGAAAAAAGCAGCCATGTCAGGTTAGGTAGGATCTATCTAGCCCAATATTATATCTCATTTGCTAGTAGCAGCAAAATCAGAAGTGTACCTGTGATTAACATGACTGAGCTGTAGTTTGCCACGTTCTTGGATACCTCCTGAAGAAACCAGAAAAAAACTAAAAGCGTCTGAAGGTTAGGTGAATTCACCAAGAACAAAATACGGCTCTCTCTGCTGAGCTTCTGCCCTGCACTGGAGCTACATCCTGCCCTCATAACCTTCACAGAAATCAGCAGCCACTGCAGCTGCCAACGTGGAGCAGCACTTCATAGTCAGTTTGGCAAAGACTCCTCAAGAGTTGCCAAAAGAGCATCAAAATAGTAAAGTAAAAACAGAATACGTAGCCAGGGGCTGAAAAGCTTAGGATCCAGTCGTAGGGGACTTGGCCCCTTCAGTCAAGAGCTCTAAAGTGAATAGTTTTACATAGTAGAGAAAAACACAACTGATAAGCTTTTATATCATAAAAGGTCTGACCCCCTACAGCTGAAATAGAACTTAGGACTTAACAATAGGACTTAGGACTCAACAATAGTTAAGGCCTATTGAGATCCCATGCAGATGAATTTCAAACAATCTTTCTCAGCACGTAGAGAAAACCGAGGTTTTAGGGATTTGCTCTTATGTCACATTCAGTAATGATACACAGTCATTAACAAGTTACTATAGAAGTTTGAGGCCATCCCTTTCCCACCTAAAGTACCTTTATTGTAATAGAAATAATCTCTATAAATTGGCCTCCCCTAACTTCATTGCTTATAAAAACTAAGTATGACATAATCCATAGCTGGTAGCAAGCCTTGTTCCAGCACAGAGATGACAATGAAGTGGTTAGCTGGGATTTTCCTTCTCTGGCTTCATCAGATGACACAAAACAGACCCTCTGAATTCTCTTCTTTCAGTATATGCATATTAATGTTACATTGAATAAATTATAATCATCCCCTACTTTCAAACAGATGACACTGAGTGCACATGACTTTGACAGGTTTCAAGATGGTTGACTTTTGCTGGTCCTCATAAGCCCACGATTTCCTTTTATAGTATTTCAGTATCACAGGATCTGGTTTTACAGCTTCATAAAGATCTGTCTGTTCTATGTAATGGAGAGAGTCTTTTCTCCCAGTTTTGATCTAAAATTTCCACATGTCCCTTGAATATTTTTGATTGATATTAATGATCACAGAATCATTAAGGTTGGAAAAGACCTCCAAGGTCATTGGGTCCAACCTTTGACCAAACATCACCATGCCAGCTAAACCATGACACTAAGTGTCACCCCTTCATTTCTTGAGCACTCCCAGGGATGGTGGCTCCACTACTTTCCTGGGCAGTCTATTCCAATGCCTAATCTCTCTTTCAGTGAAAAAGTTCTTCCTGACATTCAACCTGAACTACCTCTGGCCCAGCTTGGGACCATTTCCTCTCGTTTTGTTGCTGGTTGCCTGGGAGAAGAGGCCAACCCCACCTCCTACAGTGTCTTTTCAGGCAGTTGTAGAGAGTGATGAGGTCACCCCTGAGCCTCCTTTTCTGCAGACTGAACACCCCCAGTTCCCTCAGCTTCTCCTCGCAGAACTTACCTCTGGACCCTTTATCAGCTCCTTTGCCCTTGTCTGGACTCACTCCAGCCCCTCAATGTCCTTCTTGTAGTGAGAGGCCCAGAACTCAACACAGGGCTCAAGGTGTGGCCTCACCAGTGCCAAATACAGGGGGACAATCACTGCCCTGGTCCTGCTGGCCACACTATTGCTTATACAGGCCAGGATGCCATTGGCTTTCTTGGCTACTTGGACACATGCTGGCTCATGGTCAGCTGTGTGTTGACCAGCACCCCCAGGTCCTTTTCTGCTGGCAGCTTTCCAGCCACTCTGCCACAGCCTGTAGATCTGCATGAGGTTGTTGTGACCCAAGGGCAGGACCGGGCACCTGGCTTTGTTGAACTTCATACAACTGGCCTCAGCCCCTGGATACAGCCTGTCCAGATATCTCTGCAGAGCCTTCCTGCCCTCCAACAGCAGATCAACACTCTGACACATCTTGGTGTCATTGAGCTTTGCACTTTTAAACCTCAGTGTTTGCTTCCTTTCATGGTTATAGTCTCAAACCAGTTTTACCATGTATAGGATGATGAAGGGCTCCACATATCATCAGTTACCCACTGATTAGAATTTAGGAAGCACTACTTCAGAGTGTTACTGTTGAAATATTGTACAAAGACACTACACTGTCTCCTGAATGATGGCTCTTTGTTCCTTATCTTTCCCACAAGGTGCTCTGAAAGGAGGCCTGTGAGTAAATATTTGGGAAAGAGATTGTTGAAATTCTCTCTTCTCATTTCTTGCTTTGCCTACATCCTGAACCACTGTAAAACTTGGCATTTTTTTCGAACTGCAGTGAATACACTTCTTTCATTACATATTCTGTTAACATCACTTTGCTTCTACATTCATTTTTTATTTTTAATATAAAAAAGCTTCCATGTGTTACTGCACCACTGTTATACAGTAATACTTAGTTCATAAAAGTATGGACACTTGTGAATATAACTTTAGGGATTTTTATATTTATTAAGATAATAAAAAGTTTTAGAAAAGGAAACGTATTCCGTTCTTGGCAGTAATCCTAGTTTGTACACCAGCAATACCTATCTTTTGCTTAAGATGTCATTGCTAATGTGACTTGATTCTGCACTGCACTGTCCGAGAGTCAAAAGCTGCTCTTGATATCATTGCCAAATAATGAATGGCTTCTTTGCATTAGGCATTTAATTTCCTAGTTTCAAACTAGAAAAAACAAAGCCTAATAACGTGGTTGTTTTGAGACTTCTTCATTCGTCATAGTTTGAAGAGTCATTTACTTGCTTTCTTCACTTTTTTTTTTCTTTTTTTCATTTGCCTAAAACTTTCCGGTTTCACCAATGGTGTAAAGAGATTTTGAAGTCTCATGAGAACCAGGCTGAATATAGGTATGGAAATACTTATTCAACGGTGTCTTGCTAACTGAATGATAACAATATTTCAAGTAGTATAGCATCGTTTTTTGAGAATTAAGGTCTAAATCAGATCTGAGAATGATGTATTCAGCATTTTCTTAAATGGCACCTATAATTTCATGTAAATAAAGAAGAGTATTCCAGATAATTTTTCATATAACAGTTACTCAAATGTGTATAAGATTTTTTTTCATTTCTTCTTTAATTTATGGTAGGGAACAGATATTCCTGTTGGTATACTTACAGCATGATTCAAGTAGAATATAATAGAAGGAAAAGTTTATAGACTATGTACCAATATTACCCTACAGAGGAGCAAAGTGATGGAAAAGCCAATAGAATGGAAATGTGATGACCTCCAGTGCTATCTTAATTAAAATTGTCTCTGTTAAAATCATTGTAGTCCCAAAAACTGGCTGCCATGCTTCATACTGTGTGGTGAAGTGACTTCATGCTTCATATTCTGCAAGAGTAATTTAAAATTTGAGACAAGGAAGCAAAGTTATCACTTCCTAGCTGGAAAAGCTATGAATGACACATAAGAACAAATATCAAATTAAGGTGGTAGATTGGATTTTTGGGTCTCTGTTACTGATGATTAGTCAGTTTCATTCATTATACCTAAAACTAGCAAGTGCACTACATACTTACACCCATCTAAAAACAGTTTCTGAATGCATGGCAAATGCTCTGACTGCACAGCCAGCTAGCACCAGATGGCATGGCAGGACACTGTCTAAAAATTTTGTGAACTAAGACTTCAAAGATTTCCTTTTCTGAAAAGAAGGACATACCTTAAACTCCTCAAGTAAATTCCTGGAAACACCTAATTATAAGGTGCTCCTTAGCAACAGAAGTTTTGTTTGAACTGTGTCTTGCTCATTTCTGCCCATTTCAGCTTAGGTTTGTGCATTATTGAAATAGCAACCTCAGTGTTAACCCACTTATCCAGTTTTGAGACTCTGTGAATTTGAAATATATATCTCAAAGCGGTTGAGGGTTTCTGGAGCAATTATATAAGCTTCAGTTATTTGTGTTACAGGTTTTGTTATAAAGGCTTGTTATTTATTCAGCAAGAACACATTTGGTGTTTATATAAGTTCCAATGTTTTTAATATTTAGAGGGTTTTTCAAGGAATTAAAAGGAAGAATAAAGCTATCTTTTTCTTCCCAAGATATTGGGCAAGTTTCAGGGCTCCTGTTGGGTCATCCTTTTGAAAGATGATAGAGGTGGATTTTACAAGTCAGATGCTGCTGTGTACGCACAACAGATGTGCCAAGCTGGACTTGGTCCTTAAATTACATCATCAGATCTTTTTACAGTGTTGTAAGTGCTAAAAGCCACTCAGTCAGATAGAGTTTGAGCATGCCTGAAATGGCATATAGAAAAACTTTGCTGTCTAGGTTTGTTTTGTTAGGTGATACTGTGATTTATTTAAAAACTAAATAAAACTTTTGCATTGCTAAAAAAGTTAATAATGCAGGGAGAGTCATTAAAAGGGAGGAATAGCTCTTGCTTGAAATGATGACTCAGTGAAGAAAACAGATTTGGGAAAGCTGCTCCATACGGCAGAAGTTCTCAAACAGAGGGTCCTCCCACCAGCCCCACCAGATTGTGTAAAGAGATGAAGAGGACATGCTTGCTAGCCAGGCATTGGGAAGTGGATCAGAGACTGATACGCTTAATCTACTCTGCATCCACCTCCCCCGTGCTTTTTTAAGGATGCACAGCCATTCCAAGTCACAGCCATTAGCCAAATTGCTGTTTGGAACTGTTTGGAATGATTTCTGGCCTGCATTCAGAATGCCATTCCTCTCTCCTCTGTGCCTCTTTCCCCTTCATCCTACCCCATGTGAAGTCAGTGATTCATTCTCTTTGTTTCCTCCATATGGCAGCATGTATTAGAAAAGAAGGATAAATGCTCAAACAGAACATACCCTTTCCCAGAGGAGGCAGAGGGAAACAAACAGCATTTGCTCCTTATTTTCTTCTCTTTATATCTATGAATAAGTTGGAAGGTTTCGGCTGTTTCTTTTTCCTTACAGTGACAAGTTCTGGTCACTGAGTCCCAACAGTACACTTATTTGTGTGCTAAACAGATAGCAACACACTGCAACTACCTAAAATCGTATTCTGTGCAACTGATAGTTCAGAAACCAGTAAAGTGTTGATCAAACTCCAACTTCCACATTCTAAACATCTGCCTGATGCTAACTTCATCTCATATATTCTTGTTCATGAGAGTTTTACAGCCAGTGGTTACCCATCAGTATTTGGATGAAGTGACAATGCAGAAAATAAGATAAATTAGCTAGAATGACTATTTCTTAAAGAAAAGCTTATCCATGTGTATCAGTCAGTTCAGCAAAGCAAAGTTAGATGCAACATTGTTATAAAAGAAAAAATGACCCGTTTTTGCTGACAGTAAATATATACCAATCAACAGCAGTAATGAAAATTTACCAGCGTAATTCCTTTTCACAAAAACAGCAATGCAAAGATTGATCAACTGTCTTAATTGTCTCAGGCATTAAGTCTCCTGATTGTGAACAAAACTGGCAGCCAAGTGATGCTTATTTAAAATGTATATACGTTAAAAAGGAAACAGAGGTGCTGGTATGGAAGAACCAACCACGCTCACTACTTCTTAGATAGATAAAATTCATCTTCTTTATTAATGATGTTTTCATCCACAAGAATTTGAGTCAAAACTTCGCAGAAGAAACAGTTGTTGCTAGTACTCATTTTTACATTATGTTCTCATGGTTCTGTCTCAGATATCATAGTAGTCATCCAAAATTTTCATTTCATCAAGAATGAAAGTGACCTTTCGACTCTGGCTGATTTTGGATAGGACACTTCTGAAATAAAAAGAGTCCCAAAATCTTGTAGGTTTGACAAGTTTATTTTACATTTCAGAGGTGGTGAATAGTGAGACTCGAGAAATAGTGTGTTGTAAAAGCTCAGCTGTCAAGATGTTACCTCTTCATCCACAAAACCAAACTTCAATTGATAATGCACCTATATGTGTAGACTCTTCCAAGTCTTTGTTGCATTTGGGTGCAAGACTGGACTCCAACGTCACTTAAGCATGATGGTCTCTAATTGTAAATACTTAATCTGCCTTTCCTTAAACATAAACTGAAATAACGTTTAACAAATGAATTATTTTGGTTTCCAAATTATCGGCGAGTTACTCAAAAGTTATAAATACAGATGCACTGAAATAATCCACATGAAAATAGGTCAACTTCCTTCCAAGTGACTCTGTGATTATACAAAAATCCGTTCCCACAGTAGTAGCCAAAACCACTTTTTCCTTAAATATATGGCTTAAATTTGTTTGTTAATGAAACAAATGTGGAGCTTTAGTTCTGCAAATTCAAACAACACTAAATGATGAAGGTGTTCTGCGTTATTTCTCAAAATCCCAGTTCATGATTTTATACAGAAGTTATTATAGAACATGTCCTAATTCACACAGGAATTGCCTGGATATCCAGCACTCCATGTCTGGAGCACAACAGGAAGCTGCTTGCTCGGCTACATTAGTCAAAGAATTCATATCTCACATATAGATTCTTCTATTATTATTTGTAGTGCTATATAGCCTGTGTAGCCTGGAGGTAATTAATCCTCTCCCCATAAGACTATTATATTTATTTCTGTTTCATTTTATTTTAGTTAAAGATCCCACAGAGTGGCTAACTGCCTACCAGTTCTTGATTTTATACAATATTTTTCTTAAGTATTTTTGGGAACACTCACTTCATGAAGACTTGCAAGAAGAATGCAGAGTGAGGCATTCTGAATCATTGACTAAAAAAAAATAGATATAATGTCTATTATTAACTCTTTGTTCTTCTCTGTCAGACATTGGAAGATAATTAAAATGTGCAGCTTTCCTTACCCAAGTGATTGTCAGAGCTCCCAAACACTGAAAATGGAATTTGGGCAGAAAAGTTCTGAATCACAGCACAGAGACTTAGCCTATGTCATTCTCATCTATCAGTTTTCTACAGAAAAAAACCTTTTATTTTATACGTGTACAGACAGCACAACAATTCTCTGCTATTTACTCTCCACCACATATCTCATTACCAGTTACCAGTATGTCCCAAACTGCCACTGCATAATCAATGGCAGACATTCAGACCTCAGAAAGCAGAGTGCAAATCATAAATCTAGCACAAATTAATCTCAAAATTTTATAAAAATAATATTCCTTTTTATCCCCCTTTTTATCATTTAAAACTTTTTTGTTGTGTCTTTGCTTCTATATCTTAGAGCTCACAGTTTCTGAACAAAACATTTTGAACTTAGGTCTTTAAAAGAGGGCTTTGTTTCTCTGACTAGATTCCAGAAGCCTACGTAGAAACCTGGAAGCTCAAAGTTTTCAGAATTGACATTGTCACTGAACTAAGTGCATTTATGCACTTAGAGAAGTGTGCTGTTTTTTTTCTGTTTCTACCTCCTAAGTGTATGCTTTGTATGATACTGACTGATTGAAGATGGGATGTCACAACATTTTCTGATTTGTTTTTTTTTCATTCTAGCACAAAAGATTATGTTTAAATGACCCTATTAAAAATAAAGATTTTCTGTGATGGAGGGAAAAATAAAAAACCCAGATACTTCTAGGAGTGTTAGAGTGACAGAAGTGGAAAAAGTAACATGATCTGTTGAGCTAACATTTATCCTTAACCTGACTGACTTCATGTATATGAGTCATCCTTTTGCATTAAATGCTTCACGTGCTTTATGTATTATGTGATATTGCTGCCTTTGAGAGTACAGGAACCTGAGTGCACGTGAAAGGGCTTTTTATCTGAACTCTGTTTATATAATAAAGAACTAAGGAAAATCCAGGGTCCTAATCTGAGATATCTACTGTTGGTAACCTTAAAAAACAAATAATGTTTTTGTACCTTCCTACCTGAGGAAGTTCAGTCCGGCTAAAAGTGACTATACCAGATGCATCAAAGCTGATGGAAAACTTGTAAGTTTAGGAAAAGTCTGACAGAGAGTAAAATCTTGCTATTATTTAGTATGAGTCTGATCATACATTTTGTACACAAGTACAGACACATTGGCAAAATGCCTTGCTTGAGGAAATTAACTGAAGTTTGAGTCACAGCACGGCTGCTTCCAGGAATACTACTGGCAAGCTGCTTTGACTTCAGTGGGACAAGCTCCTTTTCATCTTCTTACCTAGCAGAAGATTTAGTTGGAAATGAAACAAGTCTGTGAGATCCCTCAGCTGTCTTCAAAAACCACAATGTCATTTTAGGAAGCCGTGCCTTTATTCAGCAGTGGTAATGACATCTAACATGCCCACTCAGAATTGAGCACAACAAAAGTGGTTCCCATATCCACGATTAGTCCAGGTTTCAGGTGTCCACCTGCAAGAGGCACAGGAGTCTCAAGGAGTCTCACAATCCATTGTGAGCACAAGGCACAGGTTCATATTTTGCAGCGTTGAAGTCATAGACATCTTAATGCATTTCAACCCAAACTTTCTCACTCTGAGCTCTCTCTGAGACAGAGGAGACACAAAAGAATGCACATTTGCACCAAGGAAAAGGATGATTCTCTCTGTTCTGTTGAAACATCTTTTGAGACATCAAACTTTGACCAGATCTTTGGCCAGGCTCTTTTTCAAATGAAAAAAGGTACTAGAGATGCATCCTTAAACCTAAAGTAAAATAGACATTTATTGAAATAATCTATGAAAGCTTGATTTGACAAGCCTGGGTTCAGTAGTCAAAGCAACAAGAGTAAAATCATGATGATATGATTAATGTTAGGTCAAAATCTTTAGAGAAGAAAATAGAAGAGGAATTTGTTATGAAATACAAATAATATTTGTTATGAAACAAATACCATATATTATATAACAAATAACAAATATCATTTGTTATGAAATAACAAATCTGATCACAGGTGTTAATAGCAGGTGGGGGATGTCCTCTCAGCAAATCTGCTCTGTCCTCAGTCTTAAGATGAAGTATTCAGTTCTTCTGTCGCAGCACAAAAGCATAAAGTAACAAAAAATAAGGGTCTAAAATTTTTGAGCTGAGCTCAGACAGTTTTGCACGGGAAGAGGAATACCTAGAATTTATCGTGATGCCACTGAATTGGTTATCATTTTAATATTCACTAATAAAGTGCTCCTTTAATAACTGCAGACACAGTTTGTGTTCTTTCTGTTTTGAAGGAGACTGAAAATTGAGTTTTGGGTGATTGCTGTTTTATTCTAGTACTCATCCAATTATGGTATATAACTACTTATAAGCAAGAAGTTATGATAACCTCAGGAAAGGAGGAAAACAGCAAATCATTTTTATTTTTGCTTAGCCAGAAAATACAATATTATGGAAACACTGAACACTTTTCACAGCTTTTTATCATCTACTAGGGTGAGGTATTGATTTCCTTTAAATTTATTACTCAGTTCTGTGTATATAAGATTATATGGAGTAAGGAAACCTATAGTCATTGTTCTTTTACCTTTCCAAAAAAACCCTAAAAAGATATGAATTTTAACCTTTATAAATCTTATACCTATCGCAGCTGCTTCAGTAAAAGACAGAGGACTGGTCATTGGTGCATTTTTTTTTCCCTCGTTTCATTTACAAAACTAGTGGAATTTCTGAGCCACATTATTGCAATGGTTTTGATACAGTTGGATGTGGAATCAGGAAATCAAATGGAAAAGCATAGAAAGCTTTGGAAAAAAATTATCTTGGGGAAGAAAGGGAGCTGGTTTTGTACTTCTGTCATGCACAAGAACAGACATTATTGTTTTACAGAGAATTTTCTGGGCTGTGAGTTATATAAAAGATGTTGAATTGAAATATGGGTGCCCAAAAATACCAAGATGTACAGGAGGAATCAGTGCAGCCCAGTTGTTCCTTTTTGAGTATCATTATTCTGTATTCTGAAACACAAAAGCTGAATTGGGATGCAATACTGAGAAGCAGCCCAAGTATCTTGAATGACCTTGTGCGACGCCCTGAACAACAATTGACAGCCATGGCTCTTTTTGAGGACTCAGTTTGGCTAGTCAAAACATTCCTCTGAGGTTTATGGCTTCTCCTTACTTAGAACATGTGTACAGTTAGAGATCATGAATAATAATGTGGGGTATTCAAAAAAAAGCTAGCACAGATGACCATTTCTCAGTAGACTTACATGAGTGAAGAGTGTTGGTTTTGCAGGTTTTATTGTCTTTCTGTGTTAGTCGTCCCACTTACCAGTTCCTGAACCATGAAGAGTAGGACATCTGGCAATTTCATACTGTTTTTAAAGTTAGCTAGTGTTAATTCTGGTGAGATTTATGGCAGAGGGCAGCAAAATATCTCTGCACTACAGATCAGTTGATTTCAGACTGTTGAGCAGTGGAAATCTCCATCTCAGTGTGTCATTTCAAGGATAAAATCTTCTTTTGCAACTGCGTGGAGTTCAATTTTATCCATTAAGTCAAGGCTCAAAAGTATCTAAAGTTACCCAAAGACACTTTTAGATAACTAAATTTATTTTTGCTACCTAGACCTCCCAGTTGAAAACAATCATTGGATACTACCGGTCATTTTGGCCTGTAGCTGATTTTCCAGTTAATTATTTCTGAAGACAAAGTAACTTAAATGAATATCCCATATGAAAAAGAAGTTTTTAATTTTTAATATCCTTGCTAGATTTACTGAGCTGGGTCTTAGTGCCATGGATGAAGAAGTAGTATATATGGGATTTTTGAATTTTAGTAAACCTTTTGACACTGTCTCGCACAGTATCATTCTGGAAAAAATGTTTATCACAACACTAGACAAGTCCATAATATTTTGGGTAAGAAACTGGATGATGGGTTGGGTTTAAAGAGTTACAGTGGCTAGTCATCTGTGGGGTTCCCCCGTGCTCAACTTTAGGGCCAGTGCTCTTTAATGTTTACATAAATGCTCTGGATGCAGGAATTAAGTCTACCTTAAATGAGTTTGCCAATAGTACTAAGACAGGAAGAGCTGTGGACTCCCTCAAGGGTAGAGAGGCCTTACAGAAAAATCTGGATAGACTAGAGATCTGGGCCATCACTACCCATGTGAAATTAAGAACAAGTGCCAGAATCTCCACCTGGGACAGGGTAATCCTATTATACATTTAAACTGGAGGAGGAGAGGATGGAGAGCAGCCCTGCAAAAAGAGATCTGGGTGTCTGGGCTGATGACAAGTTGAACATGAGTCAGCAGTGCCCTGGCAGCCAGGAGGGCCACCCGTGTCCTGGGGGGCATCAGGCCCAGCATCGCCAGCCGGGCAAGAAAGGGGATTGTCCCGCTCTGCTCTGCACTGGGGCGGCCTCACCTCCAGTGCTGGGGCAGGGCTGGGTGCTTCAGTATAAGGAGGACAACAAACTATAAAAGTGTGTCCAGAGGAGGGTGATAAAGATGGTTAAAGGTCTCAAGGGTTAAGACTTAGGAGGAGTGGCTGAGGTCACTTGGCTTGTTCAGCCTGGAGAAGAGAGGAGTGAGTGACCACATATTAGTCTACACCTTCCTTATGGGAGACAGCAGAGGGGAAGGTGCTCATCTCCTCTCTTTGGTGACATAGGACATGAGAATATTGAATGAAGCTGCATTAGGGGAAGTTCACATTGGAGATTAAGAAAACGTTCCTCACTGAGAAGATGGTCAATCACTGGAACAGGCTACCCAGGGAAGTACTCATGGCACCAGGCCTGTCAGAGTTCAAGAAGTACCAGGATGATGCTCATACTCTTGTGATTTACTTTTAGATGGTCCTGTGAGGAGCAAGGAGTTGGACTCAATGATCCTTATGGGTTTCTTTCAATTTGAGAGATTCTGTTATTCTATGATTGAAAAAAATATTATAGTAATGATCACAGCCCTTGTTCAGGAACAGCTTCAAAAGAAAATCTCATTTTCCGTCTGACTGATATCATCCTTGTACCTCTACATGCAAATAAACACTGCTTTTATGATCATTCTTGAATTCTAAATCATTTCAGCAATTTTTGTCATTGTGATAAGTAGTAAAGCTTAAGACTGTTGTGAATTTTTCAAATGAAGTTAATTACAACTTACTGGCAAGGAGTTTAGAGAAAATCATATTATATATTTCAGAACAAAGGGACATTGACAGCATCCTTTGCTTTGTGGATATCGTTTCACCTCCAGATTCAGAGGACATAATATTCATACAAGGTAAATAAATGTCTCTTTTGTGTTTCCCTAGCCACTACAGAGATTTTGCATTTATATAGTGTCTGCTCAAAAATTACACAGATGTGCAAGATCTCTTCTGGAGGAGATGCTGGAAGATCTCCTGTGCACAGCTCTGATAATATTCTTTCTGTTCATGCATCCTCCTTTTCTGCATACGCCTTCTTGCTCCCCTGACAAGTAATGCTGAAAACATGCAGTGCTTTCAAGAATGCATCAATTACCCTCTTTTGGTTCCCCTCTTCATTGATTTTTCCAGTTACTCTGTGGCCTAGGTTACTTTTCAGATCTAGAAACTAACTGAAAGGATGAAAAATCACATATAGCCTTCATAAAGAGGTATGTCAATGCTTGCTGTAATATGAAATTTTATTTCACGCCACACCTACAGTAGCTTTTGAATAATTGAATTTGAGTTGATAGTGTGAGTGCCTTCAGTCTTAAAATCCCAAATGATATGGTCTCATCTGGGTTTCTTAAAATTGTCTATGATATTATTGAGCTTTTAATTAGGACTAAAATGGAGACATCATTATGGATAGATGTATTCATGCAGACTCAAGCATTCTTTTTTTATTTATTTATTTTTTATTTAGGCCATCTGAAAGTGCTCTGGCAATAGAAAGCTATTCTAGCATTAATCTTATTTAGGACAAGGACAAGTACATTAGTCGTGGAGAGTATTAGTACAGATGGTATAAACAGTGTTCTCCTTTAAAGACATCTAAGCATATGTGCTTTTTTGTGAGTCCTAGTGTGCATGAACTGCTTGAAAATTATTCACTGAAACTGTTTCTAGGTAGAATATTATGGTTTTAATGAAATATAACAATGTAGAAAATGTCTTCAGGGAAAAAAATTCACCTTAAAAAAGTTTTCAACAAATGTTAAAATAATTTCAAGAGAAAAAGGCTTTTGTTTTTTGTAGACTTGCACTGTACATCTGTAGAGTCAGGTAGAAAATATAACCTAGATCTCCATCTTTGAGCTGAGGTCTGTAGATCTAAACCAAGAAGAAAACTCCTGCAAATATGATATGGGTGTAGTTGAGGTTTACTACTCACCTTGAGGAGGGAAGTACAGCATTGCTGTTGCAGGTCTTCCAAGAGACTCTTAAGGCCATAGATGAGTTTGTAATGGGTCCTGGACAATGCAGCAGCCACAGCGCTTGCAGAGTTGCACCAGCTCATTGCAACTCAAGTGTCTGCTGACTGGCATCAGCCTCTGGACATCACACATAGATCAGGACGATTGTAGGACACAGCACTGTCCACTGTTAATGTAATATGTCAGTTTCTTGAGGAAGCAGCAGGGTTACATAGACACAAACTGTCTTCCCATGAAAAAGTAAGAAAGAACAAAAGATGTTTTCTATCTTAGAAACTATACACAATTACCTTTGTAACTAGTGCTAGCACATTAGGGCAGCTGAGAAAATCCCAGATGGAAAGCTGTGCTTTCTACTACATTTATCTTGATTAACCAGAAAAATGAATGTATTTGGCATATTGTTTAAATATTAGTTGTCTTCTGCTAGTAATTAAAGATAATGTTTGCCAAATACATACTAATTCAAATAGCAGAGGAAACAAAAATTGTTTTCATTAGATCTGATACTAACTGAATGAGCTGCAGTTTCTTAGGAAGTGTCTCTTCTTTCTAAATAAATATATAAATATATAAAAACATTGAGGTGACAGGTCTCCATTGTCAGGGCTTGGAAAGTTGCAAATGATGCCATAGAAGATGGGGGTACAGATTTCAAGCAAATGGGTAACTGTAAATTCTCCAAAGAATAAGTTTCATTTGTGATGAGTAGTTTGTCTGTGAGGCAGCTGTGACACTAAGAGTTCTGCAATGGGCCAGGCTCAAATCAAGGGCTTAATAATATTTGATCCAGCTGGAAAAAAACTGACTACCAAATTTCATCTGCTTGTTGTCTCCCACACTCTATCTCTTTCTGTTCCTTTTTCACTCAACACAGAGGCTTAGTTCAGCTCATGCTGACACCAGTAGATATCTGGAGTAACATTCATGGAGTATGGGTATGAATAAAGCAGAGATTAATGGTTGTTTCTTGCCCACTTGTAAACTTGTCACATCTTATTTCCAAATGCCCTACCTTGATCCATCTTCAGGCTGATATTGAGTCTAAGTATATTTTAACAATGCCTTTAGCAAACAGGAAATCTCCAAGGCAGTTTGCTATTCTCTGCTTCTCTCAAATGTATGCATCCTAATCAAGTCTATTTTAATTCAAAGTGCAGCAGTTTTGTGCAGCTGTCCCTAAGGTATCTTCCTTACCTGATCTATTAAGTGACTACAGTTAGGTCTATCATGAAATTTCTTCACATGTGACCAATTACTGTTGACCAATGAGCTGAAATATATCCCTTCTTTCCTCTGTGCCACCCTCAAATGCTGGCCACAATTTTTTGCTAGGATAGGCACTCTGAATTTGAAGCCATAGTATCAACTGAGGGCCTCCTGACAAGGACTAAGAAATGTACTTACTTCCTTTTGTTTATTTTTAATGTTTAGCTCCTGTACTGTCTTTCCAGACTTTGACTACTCCCGCAGCCAAAAAGAGCAGCAGCAGATAGGTCAGCAGCTTGCAGCAAGGTTGTACTGTGGAGGCCTTTTGTGTGGTGGTGTGAAGATGGTCCCCAGAGAATATACTCCCTGCTTTGTCTGATAGGGTTTCAGTGAAAGATACAAATATAACTGCTGCAAACAAACTTATTGTGGTGTAAGAAAATCACACAGGATTGGTTTAATTTTTTCTTGTGTTACCCAGATAAATTGTACTGAAATTATTTGTTGCAGCTTTGCTAAGTGTGTCTTGTATCCCCACTGCCATATGTGCTATACCCGCATACTTCTGAGATTCTTGTCTTAGTACAAAAGAAAATATATTGATTTCAGTTTCTTCAGCTTTCCCATTTAATTCAATTTTCAGTTATTTTCAAACAACTTTAAACTCTATCTACCTCTAGGTAAGACAGATTCATGTCACCCTTGTGAAATGGATTTGCTTTTTTCAGATGTAATTAACGAAAAATGTTTCTTAAAAATACAGGTTTAAGTATTCAGAGCCTTTTGGCTAAAGATCCTTTGAATTGTTTTATGAAGTAACAACAGCCCTTGTAGTACTAATTAAATGATCTCTTATCTTTCCTGGGCACATTCTCTGTACACTTAATCTCCTGCATACCATGATTTGTCACCAGGCTCTGTGTTGCTGTCATAAAAAAAAAAAAAACCTGCAGGGACCCAAGTCAGTAGATTTAAACAGTTTGAAGCCCTTTTTGGTGACAGCAATCACAGGACTGTGGTCAACACTAGAATTAGCTCTACTGGACCCATACCCTCTGAAGTACTTTTGGTTTCACTTTTGCTCTGTTCCAACATAGAGCTGCTAGGGAAAAAGTTCTCAACTGCTCATGACGCATTAATCTGTCTGCCTCTCTTAACAGGAAATAAGGTCATTGTCACCTAGATTTCATGTGTGGGCAAGATAACAAATAAGAAATTTTGGTTTTAAAGCTAACAAAAATGAAATTATGCCAATGGGAAGAGGCTGGCAAAACATATTGTTAAAGTTACCAATGAGTTCCTGTGTTTACAAAAGGTGGAAGTCAGCATATTACTGGGATAGCAGAGCTTTCTGGACTTTGCTGTTCACATATTTGAAGGAAACATCCCTCTATAACAGGTTATATCAAGAATGTTTCTTATTATGATCTCGATAGAGTACAGATTGCTTGTGGCTTCCTAAACAGATTACTGAAGTGAAATTCAAGTATGCTTGAATGTACTAGCCCTCAAAAGTCTGCTACCAATCCAGATTTAAAGCAGCTTCCTGTTTTTTTCAGTAGCTTTCCATCACTGAGATCTTCCCTCATTGAAGATGAGAAGTAGAGGGATATTAGAATTAAAACTTCAGGGAAAATTCCGTCCCTGTTTTTCCGCATAAGAGATACCGTCCATGCCACAATGATGTCATCTGTTCTGTTATGCTCAGACAGTTTCAGAAGAAAGACTGTTTCTTTCAAGAGGAAGATAAACTTTTAATGTAGAGTTGTTCTTTAAAAAAGTTTCCTACTCCTTAATCAGTGCTGTTAGCCTTCATACTGATTTTGTTTTCTGTTAATTTATTCAGACTTCATTAATTACAGCAGATATGAAAAGCAAGTATAGTATTTAACACTTTCACATTCTCTCACCAGTGTCCTGTTCATGGTAGCAAAGCATTTTAAGGTTCACCTGCCTAGACACACTGTGAAACATAAGGTCCACTTTGAAGTAATGAATCCCAACTTGCAAGAGATTTTTAATCTTTTCCAAAATCTTTACATTTTCAATCTGCTGCATTTCCCAAGAGTAACAACTTTAGCTCTTTGTTGTCATATGATTTTCCCTCCTGTACTACAATAACTTCACCTTTCTTCTCTTGTGATAAGTTGTTCTCAGTATTTGGAACATCAAAATCTTGCAAGAATCATCAGTGAAACAGAGTGTAATGGAATTTTGCTTTGTAAGTCTTAGGATAAATCAACTTCATAAAAATGTGGAATCATGCATTTTTTTTGAAGTCACGTATCACTCAGGGAGCTACCACGCATAGACACTTAACACCAGGTCTAGAGATGGAGTTTAGCTACAACACGGGGGTGGTCTTCCAATACAAAGAAACCCTAACAAAATGCAGTACAAACTGCTTAGGAGCTGTACTGTTTTCAGAGATATCAGTCTGGCTCTTTCTCTATTATGGCATTATCGCATTTAGGTACATCAACACATCTATTGTCATGGTAATTATGTTGTTCTGGTCTTTGCCACTGAATAATTACCTCTTAGTGACATCACTTTTTAATAGTAAAAGAGGAATACTATTGGATAGAGCTAAGTGAATTTTGCAAAAGAATTTTTTTATAATTCTACCTTTCAAAAATCTGCTTCTGCATTCAGAAGGAATAGATGGCAGAAAAGATCTGTTCTTCACAGTGGTTGATTAATTTATTCAACTAAGAATTCTTTGTCAAAAACTGTTTCTCTGCAAATATGTGCAATTTTTATAAGGTAGTTGATTGTGTGGGCATGATAGTAGTGCTAACATCCCTGAATGGTTGATTAATATCATTAGCCTTCACCAAAAAAATCTGAATTTTATTTTACATACAAGAATCATTTACAGCCCTTCACATAATTGTTCATATAAGTTTTTCATAAACCTCCTCCCCTCCAACTTACCAGCAAGGTCAGTGGAAATGTCAGTGGAAGTGTTTACAATTCTTGCAAACATTTCCACTTTCTTTTCCTGTTATTTATGCCTGAAATGTCACCTGCTAGACAATCCTTCAGATTTATTATTTTTTTCTTCAGATTTCTTCCTGAGGTTCGCTCTCTATGTGAAAACTGAAAGAAATTGGTAAATTAATCTTAGAAACATTGGTTTAAAAACAGAAGGTGTAGTGATGGCTTCATTTCTTTGCCTAATTTGGAGAATCTTGACTTCAAAACCTTGTACAGATAATTTGTATAATTACATAAATTTGTCACAGTGATTGTCTTACTTTCTGTGTTTTGGCACACATCCTTCTTTCATTTTGATTCAGACAAAAATATAAGTATTTAGGGTAAAAACTATACCCACCTGCTTAGTTTTAAAACACCTTTAATACAAAGATTTTAACCTATCCTAAAATAAATCTACTGGATAAGCAAATAAAGAATGTTGTTCTAGTTGCTCTTTTGACTGTTTCCTATTTCTGTATAATATCTTTTTTAATGACCCAGGTCTCAAACTTTTCTTCTGAAAACAAATGCAACTTGACTAGTTTCTGAGTTTGTGTTAGCGCACAAAGTTTTTACTGATGACTTAGTAGACAAGAATGATCCTAGGACTGCAGAATAATTTATTCAAAACTTTGCTTCCCATTCAATGAATTGCCAGACTAGTGGTTGTTGTAGCAACAACCACTTGTTATTCAAGGATTCATAAATCTATTTATTATTGAAATGCAGATAGCTACTTAATGTTTTGCAGTTTATTTAAATGCTGAGATGTTTAAGAGATCAATAAAGGGAGGGAGAACAAAACCTCTGCGTAAGCATAAAGGTTTGATCAAAGAGACAGGGAAGGTGGAACACTTAGGTTCATTTCAATAATTTCTGAGATGCTCAGATTTAAAGAAAAAATATTCTTTCGAGAGTGTATAGGCAGTTTTCAGTAAGTCTGTGATAGAATTTGGGAACAGTTCCTTGAGCTTAGATAGATTCCAGGCATGAGAACTGGTGAGGCAAAGCCTTTGCTGCAGACTGGCTCTGACATTGAAACAAATATGATGGGAATGTCCAAAATGCTCAGTTGAGTCAGGAAATTCCACTGTCAGGATTTCATGCATTCTCCTAGTGTCATTGTGTCTCACTGTAAGAACATTTCTAAATGTCTAATATTTTCATGTGTCATTTGGCTGTCCCTACAACCATCTCAGTTTGTCTCTCATTTTCCCTTCCTCTCCTGGGCAACACTTCCTACCACTGCCACTTTGGTCACAGTCCAGCAGCAAAGTTACTCACTCTTCCTGGCCTTATCTGGTCTGGTCCAGGACCAAAGGACAGTTCAAGAAAGCCAGATCAGCTGCTCTTCCAACAAAATTGCAATTGGTACTCGAGAGATAAAGGTGTGAGAAAAAACTTCCCAAACCACACTGAGCTGGGCAAATTTTGCACCACAGTAATTCAGTAGTTTTAGCTGCACATATTCAGTATCTGTCTGTTCAGCACACGAGCAAAGGTGTTTCGTTACAAAAATTTGAACAATGGCTTTGGCTTACTGCTTGCTGAAGTGTGACAGGTGGTGACAGCCATGCAAAGACAGAAACATAGATATTCCTCAGTATCTGCGGCCTGCTTTAAAATACAGCAATGCTAAAATTCAGCATTCAGAGGAGAAACAATCTTATGCAGGCAGAACAATTTACTATCCTTAAACACAGGCTCATAAAAATATCTTCCTTGAAGGACTGCACACCATGAAAGGGATCCATATTCAAGCAGTTCGTGAAGAGCTGCAGCCCATGGGAGGGACCCATATTGGAGAAATTCATTCAGGACTGTCTCCTGTGGGAGGGACCCAGGCTGGAACAGGGGAAGAGTATGAGGAGTGACAGAGGCAATGTGATGAAGAGACTGCAGGTCCCATTTCCCAAAACCTTGCACTGCCATACAGGGAAGGGAGAGAAGATGTGAAGTCAAGCCTGGGAAAAAAGGAAAGGTTGGGGCAAGTCTTTTACAATTTTTTTCCCACTATCTTACTCTGATTTGCTTGGTAATAAACTAAACTGATTTCCCTTGGCTAAGTCTGTTTTGCCTGTGATGGTAACTGGTGAGTGATCTCCCCCTGCTTTATCCTGACGGGTGAACCTTTTGTTATATTTTTTCTACCCTAGCCAGTTTAGGAGGGCAGTGGGCACCCAGTGTCCAGCCAGGGTCAACCCAGCACACATTTTTAAAACAGCTACTTCACCTGGTTCTTAGAATTAGCTGGTAGCATTTAAGTGAATAATCGGTACAAATCTGCCTTGTCATGCAATATTTAATCCTTGAACATTTACTGAATACAATATGTTTTTGTAAAGGGATTTTTAGAACCTATATTATTAAGTGACCTCAGCATCAGGCAAAATTGCCATCTCTGGTATGATCCACTGGGTTGGTTTTTTTTTTTTTTTTTTCTGAAAGATTGGGTAAAGGGGAGGGAAAGGTAAGATAAAAACTATGAAATCAGGGCATCATGTGATGCTAATGCAGCTAATGACAGAAATAGATCTTCTGACTCTCACCTTTTCTGGCTAAAGCTATGTCCCATACAATACTGAAGCATCAGATGGGACATGGAAAGGACCATGGTCAAGTGCACTCTAGTATTCAGTTCTAAAGGCTTCAAAATTAGTCTGAGGGAGAGGGAGAAGTGAAAAAATATATAACATATGCACGATTTGGCACATTCCTAGATATGATATTTAGAATTGCACTGCATTCTAAGAGAGAATTGGGTTGCTTTTTAATTTTTTTAATTATAGTTTTTCAATTTAAAAGCTACAGGGCACTCTACATTCTTGTAAAGAACTTGTGAGAAGATTCAAAGCTGCAAAACTTTGTACAAACTGATTTCAATTTCAAAGTAGTAGCGATGGCTGTTTTCGGTGAGATCACACAGAACTATTAGCTAATAACTTTAATGAGTTTTCATAATTGCACAGCTGAACTTTGAATAGGGCCCTCTTTTGAAAAAGAGTATCAGTCAACAGTAACTTGACTCTTGACTTTGGACTTCAGGAACAGAATCAGAGAAAGACAAAAAGAAGGTAATTAGTTTATTTTTTTTAATAAACAACTCTTTCATGTATTTCATTTTTCAGAGTCTATCAAAGCACAACAAATACCCCAGAAAGGCCAGGAAAACTATTTTACAGGTTGGCATTTAAATTCAAATGTAGAAAAACCATCAGTTCATAATCATTTATGTTTTTTGAATTTTCATCTAACAAGCTATAATTTTAGAGAAGCAGTCTGTAGTGCAAGGCATGGTACAATCACAGGACAGTAAGACTATACTTTAAGCTTACATTTATGTGTGTGTGTGTGGGTGGGTGTGTGTGTGTGGGTGTGTGGGGGGAGTGTGTGTGTGGGTGTGTGTGGGTGTGTGGGTGTGGGTGAATGCACCGACACCCATTCGCACGGGGGTGGGGGTGAAGCCCCTCTGCACCGCTTGGGGAGGGGGCGGCCACAGCTCTCCCATCCTCCCCCCCACCTCCCCGCGGGGGTGTGCGACGGAGGGGTGAATGCTCCGACGCC
>VZRQ01005532.1:33149-46457 GCA_013397975.1 Machaerirhynchus nigripectus | reverse complement strand
GGTGTGTGTGTGTGGGTGTGGGTGTGCGTGTGGGTGTGGGTGTGTGGGTGTGTGTGGGTGTGGGTGTGGGTATGGGTGTGGGTGTGTGGGTGTGAGGGTGTGTGGGTGTGTCTATACATACTTGCATGCATACACTTTACTTTCTTGTAGGTATGACAATGAAGAGAGGGTTGCAAAAAACCACAGCGTTGCAGAGGTTTAGAGGTAATCCCTATAGTGGCAAAGATAAAGTATGCAGTGCTGGTTGTTTAAGCAGGAATGAGAGGCATCATGTTGAACACTGACACTAACAGTTCAGCACTGTGCCAGCGAAGTTGCCAATTAATTGACATCCCACAAGTCTAAAGAAATACGGAGAATAACTTTTCACTCCAAGAAATCATCTTGCAGTGAAGAGTATCTTTTAATGGCATCATTTCACTCTGATTTTTTAAGCAGTAGCATTGCTGATTAACAGACGTATAGTAATAAATAATGGTGATCACACTAAGATGAAATGTACTTTACAGATGAAACTGTATCCTTTACAGTACCCTTTATTATTCATAGACTGAAAGCACAAGGTAGGCCCAGCTAGTGATGTTACTGGGCATGTCCTGAAAACACAACTTTACATTCAATAAGTTCAAATAGGACCATATGCAATAGATAGTCAAAGTTCACTCTAGGCTTCTCCCAAAATTCACTTTGTCCCATACATTTCACTTGCTGGACCTTATAATGTTAGCCTGAGATAAGGTTACGTTTTTTTGCATAATGAAGATGAAATCATTTTTCTATAAAGCAGTTCAAAGCTTAGGATATAGTCACAGATTTGGTTAGCAGAAAGAATGGTAGTATCATCTGGCTCAATATAAACTGTAGTAATAAATTTAATTTATGTTTTCTTCTAACCTGTACTTATTGATCCAAGTAAACTTTGTGTTTCTGACTTGATATTTAATATAATTTATTATTTTTCCGTATTGAAATGTATTCACTCCAGCTCATATCTCTGTCTGGAATCTTGCTTCCTTGCAAGTGCGTACACACAGATGCACACACCCTTACAGATAAATATATGTCTGTCTCATTATCTGTGTGTGTGCCTTAGCAGAAGACTACTCTTAATGTTTGAAGTGATTTATTAACACTGCTTTTCTATATTCCAGCCACAGTCAAAAAATCCTTTTATAGTCTTTCCTTCTGTCCACCTTCTACTTTGTAGTCCCCAGAAGTTTTAGTTACCAGGTGGATTGGAGAGCTGCAAAAAGCTTTTCATATTTTTACTATCTAAACCAAACACTCCAGGAGCGCTCATCTTCCACTGAACCTGTTTACTTTGTGCTTCATACATTATTAGATGGCTAAGGTAGGAAATGAAATCCCTGTGTAGTAGAAGTATCAGTATGAAAGCACTAACCTCACAGGCTGAGCTCTGAAAGTAATGATCAGAGCACCCTGAAGCCTCTCTGATCTGAATTCATTGCAAACACCTAACTCACAGTCCCCTATAGGTTTCCAGTTTCAACTTAGTGCCTAATGAAGTGAAGTTTATCTCTGAAAACCTTTGTCACAGCTGGACATACTGGCAATAGTTACTTGCAAGACTACAATTTAAGGGGGAAGCTAAATCTCAGTAGGTTGTCCTTCTAGAACAAAGTGGAAATGTGCTTTTATAGGTAATATCCTACAGAATAATTTTCATCCAAGTCTCCAGTCTAGATGTCAAAACCAGCATGCAATGTGCCTTATATTAATAGTCTCTGCATAGAAGTATAAAAATGGAAACATAAACCCACATCAGCCAAGACTGAAATTCTTCCATAGAGTTGTAGGAGGAGTAATATGTGCATCATTCATGTATGGTCAGTAAAAGAACACAATTTATATGGAGGTCCAAGATAAATACTTTTTCACTCAGTTTAGTTTTTAACAGCCAGAGCACAACAGCTGTTTATTTCTCAGTCCAATAAGTGCTAATGCTTACAATCCAAACCACCCAGTTCTTGTTTAGAATTTTTTATTACACAATAAGATCAATACATCCAAACACCTGCTTTTGTTCTTGCATCTTGAATCTCCACTGTTCTGATCATCCACAGTCTGAGAGTGCAACCCTTCTCTGTCAGGCAGGATGATTTGGTGAGTTACAACATTCCAAGTTGTGTACCAGAGGAGTGTGGCGCTGCTGTAGCAGAGTTACTGGCAGGATTTCCTTTTTCATCAGTCTGCGATTTACTCAGTATTATTTTGATGTGCTTTGAACAGCTTATTTGCTCAAATAGCCATCTGATTGACTCATTAATTTAGTTATACCATATTTGTTTAAATGTATTTATCCTCTGTGTACAGAAAGATTTTTTTTTTATGTTACAATCCATGTGATAACACAGACAAAAAAATCTTGACTCAAATGTAGGTTGTAAACTATGCAGTAGGCAGATGATCCTCAAAGCCCAAAGACACAGATAAGGTGGTGGATGCTTGGCCATTGGGTAATTTTGTCATTGTGGGTAGGACCAGTGGGCAAAAGTCATCTGTGCAGACCTGAGAGGTAGTTACAGGTGGGAGTTAAGTAAATATCTTTACAAGTATAACGAAAATGAAGCCCAAATTAAACAATCCAGAAAAGGCTTCACAAGGCCTGGGGTGCATTATAAGGCTTATTAATATTATGAAGCCTCAATCCCAGCACTATCACTTAGCCTCATCAAGTTGGCTGTACCATAGGAGTTAAGGCACTTCTATAGTCCTTGCTTGCAGTTTGCTTTACTCTGAACATCTCAAACACGTCTTCCTTTGATGAACACCCTATATCCTTTTCCTCTTCTTTGGAAATGGGTTATTCATCTTCCTTTAGTAGCTACTGTTGAAAAAGTCTCTTGTCTTTGGTGACTAAACCTGGAAAGTATGTCCTTTGGAGATGGGTAGCTAATTTAGTAGAGGTTATCTTGTCTTCTTCTATCCTCATTTTTAACCTGAAGGCAGGAATGAATAAGTCACTTACCAACTGCAATTTCCATTAAATCCGTGATGCTTCTTTGGACATTGCACTGCTTAAACACAAACAGCTCATTTGATCTTGTTTTTGTCCTCTTAAAACTAGTTTACATGTCTTGGAAGTACAAAGATGTGTTCTGTAAATCCTTCGCAGGTCTTGGGTTCTAAAGAGTCACACAAAATATCTTTATGCAGTAAAAGAAAAGAATCAATTTGTCCTATTACAAATTCTAATCAGAGATGCACCAGTACTTCCTTCCTCATCTGAGCCATTGTGTATGTGTATGCGTGAACAAGCTTCATCTATTTATAGCTGTAATATATGCAATAAAAATGTTAAAAAGAATCTTTCCATTGTCAAGGAGCTCCTTTTCTTGATTATACTGCATCATTAAGGTTTGCCTTAAAACACTAATGGGAGGCAAAAGCATGGTTTCCCATCACCTCACAGAAATCCAATGCTGTAAACTTATCATAAATGCTATTAGCCCTTTTTGCATAGTTTATCTCTGGGTAAATTATAGCACTGTCTTGAGGAAACCTACTGAGACTGAGAAAAGACTGAAACCTCCTTTACTGTTTGCAGTAGGAAAAGCTAGTTTGCCTTCTCTGACATCTGGAGGAAAATTCTGGCTAAATACTTCGACTAGCCCTATGATATTGAAGTAGAATCTGCTTTTTTGTTGGTCTTGCCATTAAGAATAGGTTTTATTGTTTTGTTTGGTATGAAAACACATGTTTTTGCTTTGCAATTGTACTGTTCTTTTTCTGCAGACTTAACTTCTCCCCTTTCCCATCCTCACCCCACAGGCCCGTGACGGAGGGTTAGCCCAGATCAGTGGAGTCATGCGTCACACAGCTCTATCATGCTGGCAGCTGTTCCTGGGTCTGGCTGTGCTGCTTGTCTTCACGAGCCCCAGCGTGGGCTGCCCGGCCCGCTGTGAATGCTCAGCACAGAACAAGTCTGTCAGCTGTCACCGAAGACGTCTGATGTCCATCCCAGAAGGCATTCCCATTGAGACCAAAATCTTGGACCTCAGCAAGAACCGGCTGAAAAGTGTTAACCCTGAAGAATTCACATCATACCCATTGCTGGAGGAGATTGACCTCAGTGACAATATTGTCTCCAATGTTGAGCCTGGAGCCTTTAACAACCTCTTCAACTTGCGCTCCTTGCGGCTGAAAGGAAACCGTCTGAAGCTGGTCCCCCTTGGGGTGTTCACTGGGTTGTCAAACTTAACAAAGCTTGATATAAGTGAAAACAAGATTGTCATTTTGCTGGACTACATGTTTCAAGATCTGCATAACCTAAAATCCCTGGAGGTTGGGGACAATGATTTGGTGTATATATCACACAGGGCCTTCAGTGGGCTGCTTAGCCTGGAGCAGCTTACCCTGGAGAGATGCAACCTCACAGCTGTACCCACAGAAGCTCTTTCTCACCTCCACAACCTCATCAGTCTGCATCTGAAACAGCTCAACATTAATGCTTTGCCGGCGTACACCTTCAAAAGACTGTTTCGCCTGAAAGACCTACAGATAGAGGCCTGGCCACTCCTGGACATGCTGCCTGCCAACAGTCTGTACGGTCTCAACCTAACTTCTCTCTCCATCACAAACACCAACCTGTCTGCGGTACCTTATTCTGCTTTTAAACACCTGGTTTACCTGACACATCTCAACCTCTCTTACAACCCCATCAGCACCATTGAAGCAGGCATGCTGTCAGATTTAGTGCGCCTGCAGGAGCTCCACATGGTGGGGGCACAGCTGCGCACCATTGAACCACATGCTTTCCAAGGGCTCCGATTCTTGCGCGTGCTTAATGTGTCCCAAAACCTGCTAGAAACCTTAGAAGAGAATGTATTCCATTCCTCCAAAAGCCTTGAGGTCCTCTGCATTAACAACAACCCTCTGGCCTGTGACTGCCGTCTTCTTTGGATTTTGCAGCGGCAGCCTACCTTGCAGTTTGGTGGTGAGCCACCAATGTGTGCTGGCCCAGACAGTGTCAGAGAGAGGTCATTCAGAGATTTTCACAGCACAGCTCTCTCCTTTTACTTTACCTGTAAGAAGCCCAAGATACAAGACAAGAAGTTGCAGTACCTGGTAGTGGAGGAAGGACAGACCGTGCAGTTGATGTGCAATGCTGACGGGGACCCGCAGCCTACCATCTCCTGGGTTACCCCACGCCGGAGGCTGATCACAACTAAATCAAACGGTAGAGCCACTGTGCTGGGAGATGGCACCCTGGAGATCCGATTTGCCCAAGACCAGGACACTGGGATCTATGTCTGTATTGCTAGTAACGCAGCTGGGAATGACACCTACTCAGCCTCCCTGACGGTAAAGGGGTTTACTTCAGACCGTTTCCTTTATGCCAACAGGACCCCTATGTATATGACAGACTCCAACGACACAAGTTCTAATGGAACTAATGCGAACAGCTACTCTTTGGACCTTAAGACAATATTGGTGTCCACAGCTATGGGCTGTTTCACATTCCTTGGAGTGGTTTTATTTTGTTTCCTTCTTCTTTTTGTGTGGAGCCGAGGGAAAGGCAAACACAAAACCAGCATTGACCTTGAATATGTCCCTCGCAAAAACAATGGTGCTGTGGTTGAAGGGGAGGTTTCTGGACCACGAAGGTTCAATATGAAAATGATTTGATGGTATTCTGCTAGCAGTGCTTTTTCTGTGGCATTAAAACAAATTAAAACAGCCTGGCATGTGGAGTCACTAGGCAGAAGCAGCTTAATGCAGCTGTCAGTGTATCAAAAGGTTATATGAAAATGGAAAGACTATTTGTGGTTATACAACAGAGCCTCCAGACCTTGAGGCAGATGTGTCAGGGCCTTTCATAGAACTGGGAAATTGTACTAACTGTTTGCATTGCAAATATTGGCATTCTGGGGATATCAGCAATGAACCACTGGCTCATGCTCATGGACAATTGTTCAACATTTTCTACTGCTACAAAAGGAAAAAGAAAAAAAACCTACAGTGTAGGATTTACATATTTAAAGAAAAAGACACATTTGTCTAAACCACACGCTACAGTGAAATTTGTATCCATATATCTCATTTGGTAAAACTTTGCATCCTCCCTTCTAGTTGGTTCAATACAGAAAAAAAATTGGTAGCTTTTTCTTTTTAATCTACATCTATACTGTGTACATTTTGAAGCAATACAAATGAGAGGTTGTGCTTTTAGATATCCACCACTACTGACCCAAGTGTGATGTCACCCATCTTTTAACTACCATCAAACCCAAATTAGATTCTTGTAGTTACTAATTAGAAATAAGATATTTTTCTCCTCATGTAGAAGGCCAGAGCTGAATAGTTGAGAGCAAAACCACTCAACTCTGTCGATCTACTCTTCATATAAATACAAGGCATGTGCCTAGTTTTGATACAGAATGGAATATTTTTTATACCTGTGATATCACACTGGACCAGTTTACTGTAATACAGCCCTGGTTCTCACACAGGGAAGGCAACCCACTAGTCAATGCTGGCATGCAGGAGTTGAGTTCTACCTTGAAGAGAATCGGTTTTGTTAGCCCTGATTTTAATTTCAAAGCTACTGTTAAAATGTTAATGTGTACTGGGCCAAATAAAGAGCATAATACATTCTGCAGACTCCTTGGGAAATATGGTCATCTTACTCTTTATACAAGGGAATTAAAATATATAAACACTCTGCTACTAGGAATGAACTCTTCTCCAATGCCAAGTAAACTACAGTTGTTCATGCATAATATGGGGATTTATAATACTAAAATAATGTTTAAAACATGATAGCCTCAAAAAGGCTAACATACTGCCAGATATAATGAACCTCTAGCCACTGTCATTCTCATCTTGTATATTTGTAGATAACAGAGAGACGCAAAGCTTATTTCCAAGAACAGATTACTTAGCTATTCTTGATGCCATTTTAATAATAATGTGGTTATGTTTCTTTCAGGGGCAGTATCTTAGAGCAAGAGGGGCAAGTTTGTCCAGATTTTAGGAATCTTTTTTAATGGAGAGAAGACAGAAGTGGAACATTATTTCAGTACAAGTAACCTTTTGTTTGTTTGTTTTATGCCTCCAAGGAAATCCTTAAAAGGCTGAGAAGTGAAATTTTACTCTTTATCATGAATACCAAGGTTTTTATTTTTATATTCTCAACAATTGCAAGATACAAAGTTGTTCTGCCACCTCTCAAGTTTTCCACCAATTAGGAGCCATAGGTTTGTTGTACGTGGTTGATAGCAAATACCATTTTTAAATGATTGGCATAACCTGGAGTAAGGATGACAATGACTATATATGTGTTTAACAAAGATGAATATGAAAATATTATAAGACAGAACATTTAGATTAATGTGATTTAAGAGCCTGTGTTCAATCTTAGTATTAGATTTTGGTATTTTGAAACCAAAGTCAGGCTGACCTATAATGGGATGCAGGTGCTTCTAAAATTAGTATCCACATTCTTTGGCAGAGATTTTCAAAGCAAGATAAAAATCTCCCACTTCTATCAAGGGAAATGTGCCAAAAGTTGAAAAATCCAGCTGTGTTCCCCAGATGTGCACATAACTTAAGTGCAGGACCCAAAGCTAGGCAGTTTTGAGAATCTCTTTTTTAGTGGTTGATCATTGTTTGCATCGTTGCTTCATTTTAGGTTGCCAAACTGAGGAGGTTGCGAGGGTTAGAATTTTCTTCGCTTAAGCTGGCTTTAAGTTTAGAGTTGGGTTTACTTGCTTCCTTTTTTTTATGCTCTGAACAAGATAGTTGGAGATTTATGGACATGCTTGATAAGAATACTCTTTGTTCTATGACATTTATAGAACATTAATATAATGGAATAACCCCTGACTAAATTCTAACACCAGGGAAATTATTTTTGTTGATGTAATAACCACTGCACTGAAGTCCAAAACTCTACTGTACCTTAATGTGGGCAGTTAAAGAAACAAGGGGGATAAAACAAAATGTTTCTGAACTGTCCCTTGAAGACATTTGCATGTGCCTTTCCCTTGTAATTGTCATTTTTTTCAACTAGTAATCTATTGCCCCCACAGTCATTTCATGTTAAATGTTAAAATCAATGTTGGAAGCAAAAATTCACCTAAGTTCTAGACATTTGCAGCTGATTTCTTCATATTAAATGACACAATTAAAAAAAAATCTCAAAAAACACCACCCTAGAAAACATGTACTTTTAGGATTAATTATGAGTTGCTGTATTCCCCTATTCCCTTAGAATGACTCTAAGAAGTGATTGCATTGTTAGTGCACTGCAAGGGTTTGTAAGCAGAAATGTGCTTAGTTATCTATGTGAAATGTGTGCCGGTGATGGAAACCACCGCTTGCTGTTGCTGAGCACCACCTTGCAGAGCTGTCAGCGTTCTGTGTATTGCCTTGAGTTCAGTCAGTATTCGGTTTTTCAGAATCAGTGTTTGTTCCCTGCCTCCTAGCAATGTTCTACTTTTTGCAGCCTAGTTATTTCAGCATGGACTTAACAAGGCATATGGCACCTCTTAACAGAAGTGAGGACAGCAAGACTCAGAGACACTTTTTGTCTTGCTCCACATAGTCTTCTTATGTATTTGTGGGACACATACTAACTGTGGCTCTTTTGGGTGAATAAGGAATAGAGTGTCAACGTCAGGCCTAGACAAATACCTTTTAGGCAATTGTTTTAAGAACAGTGGCTGAATGCCTACCTTGCCTCTTGAAGGAGTCACTTCTACTTCTCTGCTAGAGATCAAGGAGACACACCACAGTTTATTTTACTGCAGGGGAGAAAAAGGACTGGGCTGTGAGGAGGCATCTGACCCACATGGCTCCCCTATCATATATTCAGAAACAGGTGGATAGTGGATACCTGGCACTAAAAGAGGAATCAAAGGTTTTAACCTACCTCTGACTTGTATACCGGCTGGTCCCCATGCTGACACTTGCCTGAATTCACCTGGTAGTCAATGCAACAAAACTCTGAGGAGCAGGAATAGTTCTGCAGAAAATGAGAAAACTGAAAACATCAGAACCTGCAAAGCAACTTGAGAAAACAGGTACCAAAATGTCCTTGTCAATAACTCCTATAAGAGTAATGACTGAGCCTCCCGCAAATATATTTTGAAGTCTGCTTGCACAGATCAGTACGAAGATCGGAATAAATGAATGTACAAGTTTTTACAGATTTACAGTGAATCACAGAATCATTTAGGTTGTAAAGGACCTTCAAGATCATCGAGTTCAAGCTTTGACTGATCACCACGCTGACAAATAGACCATAACACTAAGTTCCACACCCACTCATTTACTGAACACCCCTACGGATAGTGACTCCACCTCCTCCCTGGTCAGTCCATTCCAATGCTTAACCACCCTTTCTGTGAAGAAATTCTTCCTGATGTCCAGCCTGAACCCCCCCTGGTGCAGCTTGGGGCTACGTCCTCTCCTCCGGTCACTGGTTGCCTGGGAGAGGAGGCCTACCCTCACCTGGCTACAAACTCCTCCAAAGGAGTTGTAAATAGTGACAGTGTCACTTCTGAGCCTCCTTTTCTCCAGGCTGAACAAGCCCAGTTTCCTATGCTGCTCCTCATGGGACTTATACTATACACCCTCCACCAGCTCTGATGGCCTTCCCTGGGCAGGCTCCAGCACCTCAGTGTATTTCCTGACTTGAGGGACCCAGAACTGGACACAGCAATCGAGATGTGGCCTCACCATTGCCAAGTACAGGGGAANAACCTCATACAGCTGGCCTCAGCCCCTGTCCAGATCCCTCTGCAGGGCCTTCCTGCCCTCCAGCAGCAGATCAACACTCCCATCCAACTTGGTGTCACCTGCAAACTTACTGAGGGAGCACTCCAGGTCATTGATAAAGATATTAAACAGGATTGGGCCTAATCCTGAGCCCTGGGAACTCTGCTAGTGATCAGACACCAACTGGTTGTGGCACCAATCACCACTCTCTGGGCCTGGCTACTCAGAGAATTTTTAACGTGGTTATTTTTCCAATCCAGTTAAACTTTCCAAAAGTGAGTTAAAGAGAACACTGAAGCAATGTATACAGAAAAGGGGTTAAGGGAAAACAAAAAAGGGATTTAACAATGGATAAGGACTAAGCAGCACCCCACTTAAGCCTTATTTCTAAGTTTTGAGCTGGTTCTCTCTTTTTTTGTCCTTTCTCCTTTCTTCTTAACTTTACAACTTTCTTTTCAGAAAGGCTTTCTCCACAAAAATGTAATTTCGGTTAGATTCAGACTGGGAGGCTGTTTCCACCTTTTTTTGTTTTGAAACACCTTGGGTTTCTCTCTACCCACCTCATTATCCATTCACACATGTTTCTAGTGCCAGCAGAGGCAACAGCTCCAGATACAACTGAACAGGAGACTCCAATGCCCCTGGAAAACTTCTGATGTCACCGGACATTTTTTAACTAAACTTTTTTTAAGTTGACTTCATTGTCACACTGCCATTCAAATTTTCTTTATTTACATGAATGGCAGCTATCTTTTTTTTGCTTATTTCTTTAATCTTGATATTGTATCTCCTATGACAACAACAATTATAACATCATGAAGAAAATTAAGAAGTATTACACATTACATCCTCAGCATGACAAAATGCAATTTAGGCAGATGAGACACAGTAAGAAGTCAGTGTTAATATTTAATAGAAAGTCTTATCTAAACCTTGTAACAGAAGAAAAAACTGGCAAGGAGATAACTGAGGTATGTAGGCCATGTTGCAACTGAATCACATAAAAGATGTGAAACAGACTTCGCTACAGCATGCCTGGATATCTGTTTTTGACATTAGACTTTCCCAGAAAGACTCCCAGGTTGTGTGAATGCCAGAAATCCTCATTTAACCCATGAAAAGACAAAGCCCTGGCTGGAAATCCAGTAGAGCAAGCTGTTTCTGGCTGCCTAAGGGCAACAGCAGCTTCCAGTAAGGATAGGAAAGAAACTGTAGTCATGCAGTTATTTTGCCTCATGCACTACTGCATCCTGTAAAAATACAGTCCATTAGCCAGTAATAAAATGCCCAATCCTTACCTATTTCTTCAAAGGAGGCAACATTTGCATAATAAGCTACAGTCTGTTCCACCTCCACTCACAGTAGTGAAACATCCAGCAAGAAGTGAGGAAGTGGAAGCCTATTCTGACCAGTTTGCTAGTAATCTTTTCCTATTGAATGGTCCTACTCTACCTGGGGCTAGCATGATGACTGCTTTGTCCATTCCCATTCTCTCAGCTCACCATGTGGCTTGGCATGGAGTAACAGGGAAAAAAACTTATGGTCAAGTTGTCCCTCCTCACTGAACTGTAACTCTGATACACAGCACAGCAGTAGTGTCTTAGAAATCTCAGTCTGCTGCAGTTTATCCATGGTTTTGCCATAAGACAAGATGTGAGAAAACATTGGATACATGCTTTCTGGCCTTCTTTCAGTATCCTATGTTACTGATTGCTCTTTGTGCTAAGAAGAACCGGAAGAACTAAAAACATCTGATCCAGTAATTTAAAACTTAATTGTGTCTGAAGGAGTTAAAGGAATGTCTTTGGAAAAGTCAAAGGGCCTGGTTGCTGGAGAATATCTCAAGAAATTATTGAGATTTTTCAAGTTAGCCAAGAAATTTGGATGTCCTGTTCTTATTATCTGCAATAAGAATTAAAAACTCAATTTTCCTTGGCAGCTTAGAAGAATCATGGTTAGTTCAGTGACACATGCTCCTTTTGTCTGTCTCCTAGCTTTTCTCAATTCCCTTCTCAGTTTCAAATGACTGTGATACCAAAGGAAGATCTCTGGATTTGCTTAAGTTTCACTGAATGTTCACATGGCTTTTGGAATCTAGATCTCAAAGCAGGATCTTAAACCTTCTTCAAGCCAAAAATAAAAATAAAAAAGAAGAAGCTTGAGTAAAGCTCCTCCTGCAAATGAAATAAACCAACTTCTGTGAGAATCTTGCTACTGAGATAGCTACATGCGAAAAGCAATCTGCAGGATTTTGGGGGGGTTTGGGGGGTTTTTGTTTTGTTTTGCTTTGCTTTGGTTTTCTTTTTCACTAGAAGCAGGTGGTTGGGTATAAGGCCAGCTGGAAATAAAAATCTGTATTTATAGCATCAGCAGAATGAGAAAAGAGCTGGCATAGTCAAGAAAATGTTCTGTTATTTCATCTTGAAGGATCTTTTATCTTTCATATTAAAATAGGTTATAAAAACATACAAAAGAACAGACTTTTGCCTCATAATTTGATTATCTGTATTTATTCAACTGTACCAAAATTGTCATGAAGCAGAAGTGTTGAAGTAAGAGACTGAAAACAGATTTTCTACTGTAGTCAGGCAATATAAATCAGGAGAAATCCTCCTGACACCATTTGGTTGCTCCTGGTTACACTAGAAATTTGATAAATGAATCTAGGTTTTTTGCTTTCTACTAAGCAGGCTATAGTGGGAAAAAAGCAGAACTTATGTTTTAACTATTTCTCATCTTGTGGCATCTTGTACTTTTTATTCTGGATTGCTTTAATATTTACACTGCTAACTGTGGTGCAGAATATGAAAATATACATTCTCAGAAGAAAAGGAAAAAAGGCAAATGGAAATCTGTAACCTTAAAGAAATCTGCCTATTTCTACTCATGGCATTTGCAAGCCAAAAACATCACCTCCTCACATTTAGGCCAAAACCAATGGCTTTAAAGCGTTGTGCATAAGCAGCTGCATAGGTATCTGTGAAGATGGTTGTCAACTTGCACACACATTAGTAATTTTGATCTTTCAGAAAACAAAATATCATTACTTCTTAAAGAATTCATTTATGCCATTTTGATACTAAAAGCAAACAACACTTTGGCTTCATTACACTGGGCACTGTATAAGTAGGAAGTAAATTATAACACTGATCTGTTGAGCTTACAGCCATATAGTAGGAAGGTGGCTTTTGAGCAAGTACACATGATGACAAATCTCTCATTATTTGTGGAGGGAATGCCGTAGTGCAGATATATTAAAATATCATCACACTTACTGAAATCTGTTTGCAAGCACATGTAGTTCATATGTACATGTTTGTGTGTGAAAAAAATAGTTATATTTGTTTTGTTCCTTTCTTACTTCAAGTATTAAATGTATATTGTTTTTAAAAAGTGAAAAGTTTAACATGAAAAAATTGTGCTGTAATTTATTTTGATATATATGATCATGAGTATGGATGGGAAATGAAACAGCCTTGCGGTCATGATCCATGAAGCACGTGACAATTCAGATTTGTCCATAAGTTTGCTTCATGTTTGAGCAAAATATGCTAATATGATGGG
>VZRQ01005532.1:0-33138 GCA_013397975.1 Machaerirhynchus nigripectus | reverse complement strand
AAAAAAAAAAAGCTTTGTTGTCAAGACAGTTGTCCTGAATGTCATTTTAGAAGTTACTTTAGGGCTTATGTCATGATGTGTGTCATACTTATCCACAATGAAACCCAAATAAATAATTCCATGGAGTGACAAAATTTACTTGAAAAAGTGAAGAAAATTTACATTGTTTCCCCTATTTTAGCTGATCACATTTTTCCCCAAGATGTAGTGTAGGAAACTAAAATAAGAACAATACTGCTTCTTTAACACCAGATCTGACGTCCTTAGTGCCAGGTCTTCACAACAAGTTAATTTTCAGGCCTACCCCTCTTGAACTGAGAATCTGAACCAATACAGTGAGAAAGAGAAGACTCTAGCAGGTATTTTTCACCTACTCACTCTCCTCCTTCATTGCATGAAGCCCTCAAACACAGAGAAAAACCTAGGTTTCATTCAGATATGCTTTGGGATTTATTATCCATACAAACTATCAGTCAGCCTGTTCCCTCACTTTCACTCGTGCAGTATGTTCAGGTAACTGATGGGGATACCAGTGAGACAAAAGCTGGAAGGAGAAAACCATGCCACTTAACAGCACCGCGGAGAGAACAGCAGAAACATAGATTTCACCAGCTGTGCCACCTGGAAGGCAACCAATAGTGAAAATCTGCGTCTGAAACATGGTTACTGAGGAAATCACCAGTATTAAAACACCTCTGTAACTAGAAAAAATTAAGTGGTGGATGGTAGTTTCTGCTGAGCTTGAAACCTATTTCAACCCCCTGAGACTTGCCACAATCTATCAAATCCACATCAGAGATCAGCTTTGAAGAACACAGGTTGTAATCTAAACTTGATACTCACATTTTTCCACAGCTAGGTACTTTTACCAAGAGCAAATTCTGTTTGTGGTTTCTGGGATAATCTGAATTAAGATTTACCACCCATGTACCCATTATACTCTAAAGTAGGGTCCTGTTCTCTAGAAGGGAGAACAGTTGCTACCTCGGGAAAAGAAGAAGCAGCTTGAAATCCTGATAGATTGCTAGGAGCAGAGACAGACAGGGGCTGAATCTGAGCTCTCCTATGCCTCCTGAAAACTGTCTTACTCTTCTGCATTTGCATTTAACACCTCCAAAAGGTTTTGACTGATTTGCAACACTGTACCCTCCTCTGCAGCAGAATGTTAAATGCAAAGGCAAATTTTCAGCTAAACTTTACTATTTATTTTATTATAATAATCTACTTTATTAACAATATTTTAATCTGACAGTCTAATGTACTGCGCTACTGCCTTCAATATGACAAGAAAAAAGAGCCATTGCACCTACCACTGCACAGAGAACAGCGGTTTTTTTCCTCAAAAGATTCCTCCACCCTAAGATTGCACTATATCAAGAGGTAGAACCTGTTCCTGTAGCACAAGATCAATTGAGCAATTTCCAGTTCTTACAGTAGAAGAAGCTACTAGTTTTCTCCACGATAACCAGATAGATAAAAACACCATCACGTCAGGCAATCACTGACATATTCATTAAAATTTTTTAAAAATAAAAATTGTAAAATTTATTAATAACTCTTAATAGACAAACACACTTAAGATTTTTAAGAACATCCAAAATTTTCTACAGCACAGTCACTTTCAAAAATTTTTAAGTATATTTATACTTTTGCAGATCCACTATAGAGGATTTGCCATGTAGTTAGTAGCCCTATATTGGATACTACAGACATCTTTAAATAAACAAATCTTGGCATCCAAAGTTTATTTTAAGAAATGCCTGGGTTTAATATTTTTGTATTTTTAAAAGGTGATGGGAAACTGAAAATGCCACTACTTATCAAGTAAACTCGATTCACAGAGACTGAGTTATTCTCACATGGGGGAATGCTCACAGTGAATTTTCTGCATCATGAAACCTTCCCACATATGGATGACATGCTATAAAAAAGGGCTTTGTTCATCTCTGGAACTATCTGGGACTGGGGGAGAGGCTGGTAATTCATGCTGGGAAAGCATGAATACAGTGTGAAACTGCTGGACTGAGAAACGGAGTTACTGCAAAGGAACTGGCTTTTCTGCCTACAGGCTCAGTAGCAGTCTGGGAGATTTAGTCTAAATTCCTTCTTTCCTAGATACAGGAAATTCCTCTTGGAAAGCCTTATATTGCCTCTCTTCTTGGAAGGATAAGTTTTAATCAATGGGAAATTAAATACAGTAAGAAGTTAATAAAATGAAGGACTGGATAATAAAGATCAATAGAAATTAAAACTTACCTAAAAAATTACTTTACACTGGTACTTAGCACGTTGTCTAAGTAATTTTGGAATTATTTCAGTTTGCAGGACCTGGTTTATTAATTAATAGCTAGGGGATTCATTCAGCTAGTTAAAGCTGTAATCACCAGCTGGAATATCTGATTTACCTCATCAGTCCCTAAGTGGAAGTTATATTTTTCTGAGCTATTTTCCAATAACTTTCCTATTTATATAACTCAAAAGCACAAGTGATGGAGAGCACACATTTTATTATAGGTAGACAATGATAATAAATTTGATCTATTACTTTTGCTAAGAGAGCTCTTTGCTGTTTGTACAAAGATTAATAGATTACATTCTTATCTAAATTATTGTTATCACTAAAACCAAACATCTCACCTTAGGAATCTATTGACCTTTTATGCATCTGTGCAGTGCACCAGTTCTAATGCACTGCAAATAATATTTTGCTTTCACATTGAGCAGGCATGCCATGCAAAGGGGTTAGAGGCAATGCAGCCTTGTGAGTTACAGAAACATTTGCATTTTAATGGGCCCTATTGAATTTTTTCTTGGCTTTTATGGCTTTGGCAGGCTGTCACATTTTGTTAAAGGATATCAGATCATCCTTGCCTGTCTTGGAGAAGGCATAGCTGTCAGTTACTAACACAAACAGAAGGCTGCAACTCAGGATTTCTTAGTAATCAGAACCCCTGGGCCTCTAATTCTCTGGAGAGTACAATAATATTTACCTTTCAAAAGAAAGATTCTGCCATTTCCCTAAGGTTTATAAAGTCAAGGAGTTATAGCTCACCCATACCTGTGTGAGGAATGATAATTTTGATGGAGGTTGGTATCAAACAAAGAAAACCTTTTTTAAGAAATGCAAGCCTTGCTGCTCAAAGTGCTCCAGATGAGCACTCCTCTTGGCAGTGTGGTTACAGCAGTGGTCTGCCCTGTGGTCAGAATTTCCAACAGTTCTAAATTAAAGGATCTTGCAGAGCAGTGGCAGTATATGAAAGAAAATTGTCATGAGAGATGCACACCAACTAGAATCTGACTTTTGTACAGTTCAGTGGTATATTGCATGAAAGGACCTCTTAATGCCTCACTTAATTAGTGGCTTTGCAATGCTTGAAAAACATTATTATCTCCTAAAATATCTATGAAGATTTGTGTCTTTGCCTTTGATTATAGATGAGAAATGCTGAAATGGATGCAAAACACACATCAATTGTCAAGTGTCACACCAAGCACTCAGACTATTACTACTACAAAAATATTCCTATTTGGTCCTTATACAAGACTACCAAAACTAGGTCCCATAATTTCTCCCCTCTCCAATACAAGTTTTTTGAAAAAAAGATAGTGTTTCCACAGGTTTCCTAACTCTTTAATAGATAAAGTAAGAAGCATACACGTTTCAAATTACTGCTGCCAGTGTTTATCATAGGGAATTTGTCCTGACACAACTCTATTTGCCACAACATTGAGTTGTGGCCAACCTCATCTTCATCTTTTAATCAAGATTGTTTTGCTTATACATGAGCCAAACACTTGGAACTTGCCCATTCCCAGCTCCTGCTTTAGAACTGAAGCCAGAAGATTTTGCTGCGACTGTCAGTGAAGTACATTTGATAGTTAATGAATGGTTACTGCCTTGCATCCAGCAGTCACTGGGAACTATTTCTGAGGTATGGGCCTATCTGGCATGATTAAAAGTAACAACTGCTCCTTGGGAACAAGATTAACCAGTACGTCCATTTTATCTTTCAAGACCTCCACAACTTTCAAGACACTGGAAGGTGTGTGTCCAAGTAATTTAGAACTGAAGGAAGTATTTTCTGGATGTGCCTGCCATCTTAGAGAACTGCATACAAAGAGGCATGTGAGAAATCAATTTCTCCTTTAAGGGTTAAGTTACTGAAGCAGAAACCTAAACCACTACAAACAAAAGGAGGTATACATTAAAAAAAAAAATTTGCTCTGGTGGGTTTTATGCTGTAAGAATGAAAAGTCAGAAACATGAGTAAGAGGTGAATGTGTTGATGAGAAAATTATTTTCTCTAGATGATAAAATGCTCCCTCCAGATCATAAAATATACTCCTTCCAGTATATAAACACAAGGATTCTTCTCTCTCCTTGTTCAAAAAGGAGATCAACAAACCACCTCATTTCAGTATAAATACTTTCTTAAAATGCATTCTGTTATGTTCAAAACATCAACCCTTCCTGGATTTTCAACAGCTGTTGTAATTGTTTTTCACAGAAATCGATTTTAATTGTAACACTGTTCTGCTACAGCCCTATTGTCTGTGTCCTTCTGAATTGTCAATTACTTAAACGAAGAAATAAAGGCTTGAAAGCGCATTGTTGTAATTGATTTCTATGTTTCAATTATCTTATCACAAACAAAGTTATGAATTTCTTCTGCTGAGCCACAAAGAATACTTTCCTTGGAAAAAAAAAAAGTAAAAAGAGAAAAATTAAACATAAAAATCCATTACTGTTTCACTTGTGTTTTTAAGACAAAAGTTTGAAGCTGTCATTCCAATCCTCTGCTACAGTGTTGGAAATATGCATAGCATTTTTACTGAGTATATTGATTATAAAGAAAAAAGGTTTTTCTTAAATATTCTAATAAAGTTGCTTTTCTGCATATATAATTTAGTTTTACCCAGCTAGGATAGTATTTGCCATGCAGTACCATCTCTCAGCCTGCCCTTTCCTCGCACTTTCCAAGCAGTGTGTAATTGGTAAGTTCCACACATGATGGAATTCATTGAGTCAACACTCCACATTGAGTCCCAAGACCATTAAATACGTGGATTTGTCCCAGGCAAGTGTGGGCAGATGGGTCTGGGTGCAGAGGAGCTGCTGATCCAGAACTTTTAAATGGTCCCTTCCACACGTCAAACCATTTTTCTGCTGTCCACTTTTACTTTTTCTGGTCATTATTGCCCAAGAAGAGACACACCTGCCCCCACAGGTGGAAACAACTTTTCTTTGTTATGGAGACGGACCTGCCCTCAGCCGCCAGCCAGTCCTGTTCTGTTGAGGTACCTACACTCTGGCCTCTGGTTTTGTTCTGATGTCTGGCTCCCAGACAACAGCTGGAACAGTTCCAACCACAAGCAGCCTATGGGGAGGGCTGCTAGAGTGGAATGTATAGCAGACAGGATCACCTGAGGCAGACACAAGCCTTGGGACAAGTGTATTTGTGAGTTACAGTGTGGTTTCTAACAGCAAAATCCCTTACCAAGAGGAAGCAGACGCCAGAGGCTCCTAACAGGGCTCTGGGACAACACAGCCAAGTCCTTGGTGACAAGTGCAAAACACCAATTCTGAGCAGAAGACTAAAAAATTAGGAGAGAAGTGCCTTGCAGGAAGGCCCAGCAGAGTGAGCACTGCTGCCACAGCCCATTGCAACAGACTGAAATGATAAACTGAGCCACACTCAGCACTCATCCCCAGGCACTGGCAGAGTGCACCCAACCTGGTTCAGCCTGAACTGCTAAGTGTGTGTATAAGGCCTGGAGAGTCAAGTCTGCCTTTCGTTGGTGCTGATTCCTGCTTCAAGGGCTGCTGGTGGCAGCTCTTGCCCATCCCCAGAGCTGTTCCCTGAGTTTGACTGGCCCTACCTGGTGCAGGAAGCAGGTACTGCAGGTCACTTGCAGCGGGGTGGCCAGTGGGAAGCCAGACTGCCCTCTGTGAGAACCTGCCTAACCCATCAAGTTCTCAGTGCAAGCAAAAGCTGACTTCAGAGCATAACCCAATGCCTGCCACAGAGCCAGTAAGGAGGAGCTTCCAGACACCCAAAAGCCCACAGCTGTCACCATCCCATGGCCTCCCTGACATCCTCTCCACAGCGCACGCCATTCCCAGCTGAGCAGCAGACTGCAGGGACAGGGTCCAGAGCTGCTGTGGGTGACCTCCAGCAAGACACCTGGACAGCCCTTTTCAATGGCCATCCCGATATTTTCAGTCTGATAATTCAGCTGGAGCTCGAAGAGGTCTGTGAAGCCAAATAATAGTTCACCCTTTGCACCTGGGATCTTCCAGGCTGGTGCTCTTTAAAAAGCTCTTCTAAAATGTCTGCCTCCATTGAAGAGATAAATACTATTTCAATAATCCCTATAGAGATTCACTGCTGAGAAGTGATACCTTTGGACTAAAAAAAAGGAATTGTGGCTTTATGGTACCGTAAAGGTAAAGGACAAAGATGTACTCAAATAGGGCCTTGTGAAAGAAATAATTTTACAGCACAGAGGCTGTATGGAACACAAAGGTCAACTGGAGTGAGATCAAAGTCAAATGTTCTGTGCCCCAGAACAAGGGATTGTAAAAGATATATCCTGTTGCTGCTATGAGAGTGCTGGAGGTTGTCAAGCAACTGCATATTTCTTTGGTCTATGTGTATCACAACATTTTCGAAGCTGGTGGGGTTTTACACCAGTTAGATGAACAGAATTATTTGATTTCACAAAAACGAGAGAGAGTTCACAGACTCTGCATCCAGCACACAATGAACACAGTTAAAGCCCTTATCACCTGCAAATATTCACCTTGCACCCTGCTTGAGATTATGCACAATTTTCTTCTGGAAAAGATAATGTGTTTTTTAGAAGATTAAGAACTTATGGACACATTTTTAATATCAGAAATTACACTGAGTGCTATTGCAATACTTCAACAGTTTTCCATTACAGCTTAAATCCAGTATAAGAAGGCAGTATGTTGGATTTCTTCACTATCACTTTTAGTGACAGCTTTCATTCTTGTGAGGACATCTCAGAAATCAGCCAGGTCTTTCTTACCCAGGACTGAAGCACAATGGTGGAAGTGGTTCTTTGTTAATGTTCTGTTTTTAAATTAATGTATTTTTCTGTGTTTGGTAGGCTTTGTTTTTTCTGTGTCCTCCCTTTGTATGAACTTTACAGGAAAATTATGAGGAAATACTAATTTTGTTTGTACATTTTTAGACATATGCATACTCTAGATCAAATAAAGGAAGAAGCAGTTTTTATCTGTATAGTCTGCTTGAGCTCTTTACAGATTTGTCTTCTGTAGATATGTGGCTGGCTTTCCTCGTGACAGGTCATGTATAACTCCACTTCTACCAAGGGCCTATGAATACCATTCAAGGTAGTCCTTACTTTTATGCATGAATAACATGTATTAATTTAATTTTTATACTTCTTGGGCTTTCAGCAGCCAGAATCAGGAAATCAGCCTCTCTTTTGAAAGATCACTTGGTGTTTCTTGGGCTTTTTAAATGAGAAAGTACTCAGTTTTGATGAGAGGAGTATCAGATTGTACCCTGAATGCACCATCTTAGCTGATGCATACAGAGAAGAAACTTTAGCCCTTCTCAGAATGCTCTAACACACGGCAAGGCAATTAACAATGCCTGTACCCCAGTCACCTTCTCAATATGATTTAGGAGAGAAGTAGTTATGCACCACTTGTCAGCACTACGTGAGTTTCATCTCCGATGTTTACTTATTTCATAGTCAAGTCTCCCACCACTATCCTTCCTCAATCCCAAATACTCATTTCTATAATACTCATTTGTCCAAAGCAATAACTTTCTGTAGCCTGCTGGTACTTTGGTACACTCCCATCACTGAGTGCAAATGATCCTTTGCTGATACCAGCCTCATTTCCCATCATGCTGATCCCTTTCCGCAATTTTTTGCATTTTTATCCTAGGCATTACTGTGTCTGTATGTTGTGTTCCAAAAGAATGTGATTCTTATATTCAGAAATTCATTAATATTCAGTCTGTGCACTGTACAATGTGCTTATTAAATAATGAGCACATAGCATGCAGAAGTCCCACTCTCTCTCTTGCATTAGTTAGAGTTGGTTGTGGCAAGCATTAGTAAATTAAATAAAATTTTTATTACACATTCACCACATATGCCTTTGAAGCCTGTACATGTTGTGCCATGAATGCATAACTAGCATAGGCAATACAGACCAGAATTCCAAAAGCCTCTCTTTGGGACTTTATGACACCTTTGACTATAAGAAAAAGCTCACTTATCTCCAGTCAGCAAGAAATTCAACTGAGTGAATGTCAAATGTAAGCCCTTACAGGATACAAGGCTTGAGCATAATTGTAACTGTGATACTTAGTTGTTGCCTATAACAAATGTTTGCATACGTCAGTTTAAATTGTAACAGGCAATACCAAATTTTTAAATTTAATTCAACTACTTATGAAAATTGTGTCTGCTATAAATTGAGTCTGGGAACAACATTTGTGTTGGTCCCACTTACTAAAAAAGGGATAGACAAAATTATCAGCTCAACGCTTTGCTAAAGTTATCATTGTGTATAACATCGAGTCTGGAATTGCTGATCCCTTTCTTAGCGGAAGAATTATTAGGTTCCAGCCATTTGGAATAAATTCCAGGTAGATTTTAGAAAGGACTGGATATGGATAGTGTATTGGGTTTGCATGGCAAGGGTTTGATAGCACTGTGGGCTACAGGGATGTTGATTTCTTTGAGAATCTGCTAGAAGCTTCCCCTGTATCCAATGGAGCCAATGTCAGCCAGCTCAAAGAGAGACTTGCTGCTGGCCAAGGTTGAGCCCATCAGTGACAATGGTACACCTCCGGGGTAATATAGAACAGAAGGGTGAAAAAAGCCCACCAGCTTCAGCCAGAAGTGGAGAGAGAATATCTGAGAGGAACAGCCCTTCAGACACCAAGGTCAGTGCAGGGGGAGAGGAAGTACACCAGTTGCCGGAATTGAGATTCCCCTGCAGCTCATGGTGCAGCCCATGTTGAGACAGCTGTGCCTGTGCAGCCNGAATGTCAAATGTAAGCCCTTACAGGATACAAGGCTTGAGCATAATTGTAACTGTGATACTTAGTTGTTGCCTATAACAAATGTTTGCATACGTCAGTTTAAATTGTAACAGGCAATACCAAATTTTTAAATTTAATTCAACTACTTATGAAAATTGTGTCTGCTATAAATTGAGTCTGGGAACAACATTTGTGTTGGTCCCACTTACTAAAAAAGGGATAGACAAAATTATCAGCTCAACGCTTTGCTAAAGTTATCATTGTGTATAACATCGAGTCTGGAATTGCTGATCCCTTTCTTAGCGGAAGAATTATTAGGTTCCAGCCATTTGGAATAAATTCCAGGTAGATTTTAGAAAGGACTGGATATGGATAGTGTATTGGGTTTGCATGGCAAGGGTTTGATAGCACTGTGGGCTACAGGGATGTTGATTTCTTTGAGAATCTGCTAGAAGCTTCCCCTGTATCCAATGGAGCCAATGTCAGCCAGCTCAAAGAGAGACTTGCTGCTGGCCAAGGTTGAGCCCATCAGTGACAATGGTACACCTCCGGGGTAATATAGAACAGAAGGGTGAAAAAAGCCCACCAGCTTCAGCCAGAAGTGGAGAGAGAATATCTGAGAGGAACAGCCCTTCAGACACCAAGGTCAGTGCAGGGGGAGAGGAAGTACACCAGTTGCCGGAATTGAGATTCCCCTGCAGCTCATGGTGCAGCCCATGTTGAGACAGCTGTGCCTGTGCAGCCCATGGAGATCCACGGTGGAGCAGAGATCCACCTGCAGCCTATGGAGAACCCCACACTGGAGCAGGTGGATCTGTGGGAGCAGGCTCCTGGCAGGACCTGTGGCCTTGTGGAGAGTAGAGCCCACGCTGAAGCAGGTTTGCTTGCGGGATTTGTGACTTCACAATGGACTGCTTCAGCAGTTCGTGAAGGACTGTGGAAAGGACTCACATAGGAGAACTTTGTGGAGGACTGCTTCCCATGCTGGCACAGGGAAATGGTGTGGGGAGTCCTCCCAGTGAGGAGGAAGGACCATCAGAGATCTGAGATGAACTGACCACAGCCCCCATTCCCTATCTCACTGCACTGCTGGGAGGGAGCAGGTAGAGAAAATCAGGAGTAAAGTTAAGCCTGCGAAGAGGGAGGGATGGGAGGATAGTGTTCTTAAGATCTAGGTTTACTTCCCATTATCCCACTCTGGTTTGATTTTTAATAAATGCAATTAATTTCCCCAAGCTGAGCCTGCTTTGGCCATGATAGTAATTGGTGAGTGATATCTCTGTGTTCTTGTCTCAATACACAAGCCTTTCATTTTATTTTCTTTATCCTGTCCAGAAGAGGAGGTGAGTGATAAGAACACCTTCGGTGGACACTTGGCATCTGACCAAGTTCAAAGCACCACAGAGAAAGACTCCATCAAATTATCTTGTTATGTATTATGATTGAATCAGGGCAGGATCACTTTTGTTTACCTGAACAACCCTTAGGAGATTTGCTCAGTACTGGTTTCTCTTCTCATTGCTCAGCACTCTCCTATTTCATTACACAAAACTATAACCACAAGTGGCATTTTACTTCTCTATCAATTTAGAATAATTCCTTGGTCTTTCATGTTGTGAATGCGCATACCTTAAGGTTCAGTGCTCACACTTTTCTGGCTGAAAGCACACCACTTTCTCAGCTTTCCCCACCAGGCAGTTACCTGCATTTCATGCATAAAAACAGCACTGCCTGGTTGGATATGTACCATTAAACATATTTTTAAATTTGGATAGTTTTAACCAAACAGTATTTTCACTCCTTCATCTACTGAAATATCTACTGCTGTTTGATCATTTCCCCTGAAAACAATGAGATGATGGTCACTGTGCTGCAGGCAGGCTAGCACATCTGTTTGGCTGTCCAGCAAGTCTGGCTTTTTAAGAAGAACCTGCAGGGCACTTTTAGATCCCCTGGACTGTGAAGCAAGGCCATAGACCACAACGACAGCAGGTCTTCATCAATCTGCACATCTGCACCATTCACCAGCCTCCCAGGCTCTGTTCCTGTGAGTCTGTAATGCACAGTATCCTTCCAAACACTTCCTGGAATCACTGCTTTTGACAGAAGTCTGTCATGGCCTTGTGAACACTCAGATCATATATGTATGTAAATGTCAAATGGATCATGCCTCTGATTTTTTAAAGTATTGACGGCGGGTTTGGTTTTCTTTTGTTTGGTTAGTTGGTTGATTTGATTTCTGGAGGTTGTTTTAGTGGCAGAAGGAATTAAGAACATGCTCCATTTATCAGCCTCACCTTCAGGATAAATTTGCAGCAGAGGTTAGGAAGGAATAAATCACAGAATCACAGAATTATCAAGGTTGGAAGCAACCTTCAAGATTATCTAGTCAACCATCAACCTAGCACCACCAAAATACTACCTAAACCATGTGCCACATTCTGACACCTCCAGAGATGGTGACTCTCCCACCTCCCAGGGCAACTGATTCTAGTCTAACTACTCTCCCAGTGGAAAAAAAAAATTCAAATATCTAATCTGAACCTTCCCTGGTGCAACTTTCTGCCATTTTCTCTCATGTTTCAACTTGAGAAGTGGAAAAAGATTCCAACTTCCTCCTCACTGCAACCTCCTTTCAGGCAGTTGTGGTGGGCAATGAGGTTCCTTCCATGAGTCTCCTTTTCTCCAGACTAAATAATCCCAGTTCTCTCCACTGCTTCATGTAAGACTTGTGCTTCAAACTCTTCACCAGCTTTTTGGCCTTTCTCTGGAAACACTCCAGCACCTCTATGCGCATTTTGAATGGAGGGGCCCAGAACTGGACACAGGAACCAAAGTGTTGTTTCACCAGTGCCGAACACAGAAGGACAATCACTTCCCTGGTCCTGCTGGCCACAGTATTGCTGGTACAGGTAAGGCTGCCACTAGCCTTCTTGGCCACCTGGGCACACTCCTAGCTTGCCTGTCATCCCATCTTTCTTTCCATGTCATATGTAGTGAGTGTGGGGCATGGTCTTGGCACAAAGTACGGAAGTAACTAATTGAGCTGTTGTTTTTGTCTTCTCCCTGCAAGGACTTTGAAAACTTTCGCTGTTTTACTTTCTTTTGAGACCCTTATTTTACAGTAAACAAGCAAACAGAAGATATAGAGGCAGAAAAATTTTATACATATGCCCTGTATAAGCATGGTAAGTTATGAAATATATAATCAGATTTTTCCAGAGCAGCCTAAAAATTAAAATTAATTCCAGAAGGAAAATAAACCAACAGCAACAAAACCGTCTCCCATACTCCTGTACCCTGTGCAGATTACACTATAGGGCAGTGTGTTATCTATTACAGTACCCAGATTAGCAGAGGAAGTGGGTTAGCTACAAGGGAGCAAAAAAAGGACTTGAGAAGACTTCTGAATTTATCTCAGAGGCTTAAATCTAATCATCTATATCTCTTTAGCTGTGTATTGTCTAAAAAAAATTCAAGTGCCTGGGCAGCTTCTAATTTCAATACCCATAGAAAAGAGTTCCAAAAATCTAAACATGTATCCAAGAAATGTCTTCTACTCATGGCTTTATTTACATTATATGACTATCTGGCATAGTTGCATGTGTCCTTTCCCAGGTAAGAAAATTATTTTTTCGAAGAAATTCTACTGTGATGTAACTTTACTGCAAATAGATTGAATCATCTCCCTTTTGTTTCTCAGCCTGTGGATTTTATAAATAAATGTAACTGTTTCTTTTTGGATGTCATAAATCAATGCTTGCATTTTTATTTTTACCTTAATCCATTTTGTGCTGGATGTGATTTAAGGTTTCTGGATAGCAGCCCATCTACTTGGGACACAATATTGTGAACCTGCCATCTGGGTTTCCCAGCACAGCACTCATCAGAGGACAGGAGAGATGAGCTTGCAGGCAGGTAATACCTGCACCCAGGAGCAGTAGTGATGACTGCTATGACTACTGGTGATGCTGAAGGCCCACTGCCATGCAGTAAGGTACCAGGCTCCGGGGCTGATGCTAGAGGATTACTGCAAGATTACCAAAATCCTGTCTTTGCTGTGTGTTTATAGCTACTCATTTATCTTATGATAGCTGTGTAGGCCCAAAAAGATGAGAAATATTAGGAGCTGCTGTAGAAATTTCAGTGAAGGAAGGTGTTGCTAGCACAGATCATCAGCTGAACACATTAGATATTATTGGAATGCAAGGCATTGATAGAAGTGAGGAGTGGTAGGATGCCTCTGCCTACAGAGTTCTGTTCTAGCATGTTGTGACATACTATCTTCTATTTACAGTCTCTCTGATACCCACAGTTTGATTTTGGCAAGCTTAAACTGCAGTATGGGATTAGGATGGTTGAAACAAATTTTATAGAGTGTAAACCACACGGAGCACTTTCCACTTATTCTTGTTTCTTTGGCTGATGGCCATTTTCACCTTGAAAGAGCAGGAAATCAAAGTCCTGTCTGACTGATCAGGCTGAATAAGAGTATAACTCCTGGCAAGAAATATTTTGCTGCTCACCCTTGTGAGTACTTGTGAGTGCTCACTCTTGTACTCCCACATGAATGAGTACAGCATTTAATACATACATGAATGCAGTTTTCTCCCACTTGACTTTACATTTATGCATAGCCTATGTACTGGACAACATGTTAGAGAGCTAACAGTACAGCTGTAGAAGTGAGATAATCCAGAGACTCCCCCTCATTTGTACTCATTTTTTTAAGTTACAGTGGCATAAACTAGAACTGAGTAATTCTGCGTTGTGTATCTCTGAGCCCCATTTTCTACTTTTCTCTCAGCAAAGGAATTCACTCCATATTTTGGTCAGTCAGTAAAACAGTAATGCCATATTAGTTATTTGTCTAAATATGGCCCAGTATAATAGCATTTCCTAAAGCATAATCACATCAATGCATTTACCATGATGATTAATCTGATGTATCTTCTGAAGAAAAAGATTTGATTTTGCCAGTCTGCTGTGGAAGATTTGGGGGTGAAGAATTCACTGGCTGAGCCACTGATTTTCCCACTTAACCCCACATTCAATATTTTCCTCAACTGCAGTGCAGATAGAAAATTATACATAGTTTTTTTAAAGCACTCATTAAAAATAGTATCATAGGAATGTACTGAAGACTACACCTAAAAATGGAGGAAAAAATATTTGAAAAAGCTTTTTATTACCAAGTAAAAGTATTGGGATTTTTCCTAATCATTCCTAAATTAAGTGACTATGAAAGGAGAAATCTTATTTTTACATATAACTCTTAGAATATATCTCCTTTGGTCAATGAAAAACAAGACAAATATTTTTCTGAAAATAAAAGCTCTTTGAAACCACAACAGTTATTTCATGGTCCAAAGCCACTGTAGAACAGACAGAAATATGTTTTGCAGTATGCCAAGCAACTATTGCATTAAAATAAAACACATTCTAGAGTGCACACATGATTACTTGAATTCTGAAAAATCCAATTCTGGAAAATTGCATCAGTCTTCTTAAGTTTCAGCCCTCACTTACTTTCTTAAAAGCCAAGTTTCTATTGACTCTCATTTATCAATTATACAATATTATAATTTTTAAATATCTTGGTATAAAGTGTATTTTTTTTCTTACTTACAAAACTCAAAAATAGCCAAACCACTTTTTCCTAAATTCTCAAAAAGAAACCCCCAAAAAAGAATAATTCCCTTAAATCCCTTATGGCTATGGTGAATTATGAGGCCAAAAGTTTTTTATATCTGAGATCATCATTAGAAATGTCAAAAGAGAGTTGTACTTGTAACTGAAATTTTAGCTCTGTTTTAGCATCTGGGTACAGCTGTATCACACACTTCATGTGATGGATGAGCACCGGCTTCAGGGTCAGGGACAAAGGATTATAGCGAATGGGGTGACATCAGACTGGTGACCTGTCACTAGGGAGATTCCAGAGGACTCCATCCTCAGCCCTGTGCTCTTCAGCATCTTCATAAATGGCTTGGACACAGGACTGGAAGGGATACTAAGCAACTTTGAAGACAATAGTAAATTGGGAGGAGCTGATGGCTGTCTCAAAGGCAGAGAGGCCCTGCAGAGACACCTGGACAAATTACAGGGATGAGCAATCACCAACCATATGAAGCTTAACAAGGGCAAGTGCTCAGGTGAGGCAACCCTCGATGTACAGACAGGCTGGGGAATGAGACATTGGAAAGCAATGGCATGGAAAGGGACATGGGGATCCAAGCTGAACTTGAGTCAGCAGTGTCCCTGGCAGCCAGGAGGGCCACCCATCCTGGGGTGCATCAGGCACAGCAACCCCAGCCGGGCAAGGGAGGGGATTGTCCCACTTTGCTCTGCACTGGGGTGGCCTCACCTTGAGTGCTGGCAGCAGTTTTGGCTGCCACAATATAAATAAGATAGAAAGCTCCCCCAACGGACGGCCACAAAGCTGGAGAAGGGTCTAGAGGGGAATCTGAGGACCTGAGGCAATGGTATGAAGTTGTGTCAGGGCAGGTTTAGACTGGCTTTCAGAAAAAGTTTCTTCACCCAGAGGGTGGCTGGGCACTGGAACAGGCTCCCCAGGGAAGTGGTCACAGCACCAAGCCTGACAGAGTTTGTGTTTGGATAACGTTCCCAAAGTGTGATTTTAGCAACTGTCCAGTGCAGGGCCAGGACTCAATGATCCCTGTAGTTTCCTTCCAACACAGGATATTCTGTAATTCTGTGATTCTGTGATCTGCAAGTTCAGGCTTCTAAATATATAGGCATAGCTACAATCAGTATTTATGTGCATGAAATAATTTGAATATTACAGAGATATTTTCCTGGGTTTGAATAGTGTATAGTACTTGTTCCTCTCCTGCAGTCTGATGATACCTTATCTCTCTTTTACTGTATTTTTCAGGAATACAAACAAAAAAAGAAGAAGGTATTCTTAGTTAAGTAGTACATGTTCAGCTCCCAGGATGTGATAGGAAAATTTTCTGTTTACTTACCAAATAGTCCAGCTTTGTGGATTTCTGTACAAAACTTGTTTCTGCCCCGCTCCCACGTGAATCCCACCATCATGAAAGAGTGAAAAATAAAATTGCACCTCCCTGAAACATTAAAATCTGTAGTTTTGCAATAATAGAGAGAAAAAAATAAAGGCAAAACCGTAATTCTTGAGACCCCAACCTGAAGATTCTATCTTAAAATAAATATGTGTTGACACCTTGCCCCATGACCACCAATACTGGCAGTACAGGCAGAATGCTGCCCACCTTGCATGCAAGGTAAGATTCTCACAAATCACACTACCATCAGTGCAGCCAAGGGATGACAAGACTCTTGGCTACCTTACTATTTGCATGGTCAGCTGTTACTTCCAGATCACCTGGTGTCAGTAGCAGTGATGATGTCACTTATGCTCCTGTTTTTGCTGCCAGTGAGTTGCTGTATGGGTGCTACCTCATAGAAGCTTTGTTCTATAACTCCATTACTCTTCACATCACAGACATGTAACAAATAAACTGGCTACAACAGAGGTATCACTCTTTTAGACCAGTGCTCACTGCAGAACTGTTTGCCATCAGTTTTCCCCATGATTATCAGGATACACTGGGGTGGGAAATTATACTGGGAAAAACCTTTCCAATATCTGTATAATTCAGTGGTTCCTTCTATGACCAGTTCTTTCTTAAGGCTCCATCATGAACACTGCCAGCCTCCCTAGGGATCCAAGCTGAGCTTTCATCTGATTCTTGCTCAAAATTAAATCATCTGGAGTCTAAATAAGAAGCAAGCATAGTTCGTAAAAAGCCTGAATTGAAAACTATAAAATCAGCTAACTGACTAGACACGAGATTCAGAGCAAAGGAATAAAAATGTCCAAAGAGACGAAGAGGGAGACAAGGGCAGTGTTTGTTACCAAGTGTTTTCCAGAAAATTGCCTAAGAAAGGCCTGACACTAGGTCCTGCTTGAAGCTTCCTACAGTGTCAGCTGGGGCCAACCCACCATATTTTCAATGGCAATTACTGTGTTCTCTACCACATAACAGGACCATGAGGTATAAAAATGGATGTCCATGCTCCCATCAAGCGAGGGTCCTGAGTCCCAGGCTTTTGCGTTCTGTATTTTATCTTGAGGCCACTTTTTAAGTTTAACTAAAACCCATTGTTTTCCAAGTAAGCTCTGGCTTTGTAGTCTGCTTAGGCACCAACAAGGAAAAGCAGAAAAGTCAGTTGCAGGGCATGAGATAAGCCAATAAAACATTTAAGGGGAAAATGCCCCCAAGAGCTACTATGCTGCTGAAGGGCAGAAAAGATTGCTAAATGTTGGGAAAGGAAAAGTCATAGCTGTTTTTCTCTGGAAGAAATGGTTTAGACTCTCATAAGTGTAACAAAATCTGGATGACACCTGTCTTTGGTGTAAGTTCTAGCTCTAAATGTACCACTGATTTTCTGTCTTAGTCTTTTGAAATGGAGAATTCAAAAATACCCAGAAATATGGAGTATATACATAGTGACACTACTCTAGCTAGTATTTTAAATTTGAATAGGGTGATGGTTGGGGTACACATCAGTTGCATCTATCCAGAACGCAGCAGACTGTGTTCACCTGTCTAGGCCCCAATAAGCACGTGCCACACAGCAGATGGAAACCTCATCTGTTTTTCCTCTTCTGAAGTGACTCCAGTGACAAGAAAGGAGCATATGTTGACCTCAAGGATGAGGTCCCCTGAAAATGCCTTCCAGAGACATGCTGAATTTTTTCACCTGGTGCAGCTGAACAGTGTTTGAGTGGTGTTGCTTCCCTGAAAGAGCCCAATCCAAGAGGAAGATGTTGGACACTAATCACTGCAAATTAATGGTTTTTTAAAACCTCTGACATAATTTATTTAAGCAGCAACTGAAGGCCTCATTCTGGTTGCAAGTAAGAACGTGTGGTTGGTGGGACTTCTTCCAGTGTAACAGAGTCTAAGCCTAAGAAAGAATCAAGCGCATGCCTGCTCAAAGAAGTGATAGGACTTGGTGGAGCATCTGATCAGACACTATGCTATACAGCTCCACAGTGACAAAAATGTAGAATGCTAGTGTGTCCCCAAATGCAGACTGACAAAATATAAGTCAATGAAAGGATTTCAGTTAAAGAACAAGCACAACGTATTTCATAAATTCCAGACTGCTGACCAGCTTTCTCACAGCATGTCATAGAGGAGGTGCAGAATTGTGGCTGATATAAATTCACAGAACTTCATCAAAAACAGTAGGGTTCCTCTAATTTAAACCAGCTGAGGATTGTGTCTCAAATCTTAGTCATAACAGCATGTTGCAAGCCAAGAGAAAATTGGTAGAGAAAATAACATAAAAAATTGGTGCTGTGACAATTTTCAGTGATAAACAACTTATCATAAATATTTAAAATCCATTATAACTTTTTTATTTATTTTTAAATACACTATGGTAATTTTGTAATGCTAAAATCTGTAAGTCCACTTATTTGCATAATTGCTGCACTGCAGTTTAGTAAAAGTTTTTTTCAAGATACTCACTAGTGATAGCTTGATTGTATGTTTAGTTGAATTAAGAAAAAAACACAAGAAAGAAACCTTTCAATGCAAAATGCATTACAATAACTAACATAGATAAGAGGAAAGAAAAATTGCCTTTTGGTTGAGGGCGGAGAAAAGCTTTCCATAAATTAAAAGTGTCTGCTGGGTGCCAAGACATGAAAATAGTCTGAGCTAACATTGAGTGAGATGCGCTGAGTAGAATGAATAGTGTTGCAGTGATTAAAATACTAACTGGTGGTTAATTGTAACTAGCAGCATTTCACTAAAAGTGATTTTTCGTACAGATGGGAAAAATTGCATCAACTAGAAAGAAAGAAGAAAAGAAGAATCTGGGAAAATAAGTGACTCCTGTAGATTTTCTGTCTAATGTATTTGCTAATTGTATCTCCTACACAGTTACACTCTGTCCCAGGTCTGTGTACCTAGCACCCTCAAAATTCTGGGATTTTGAAGAGAGAAAGCTAGAAACGCAAGTACCTAACAGCCAGCTGGGCAGAATCTGATGAAGAACTGATATGTAATAGGCCTTACTAGAGCTTCATCGGTCCACAGTCTCACACATACAAAAGAATTGTAAACCCAATGGGAGAACTGAGTGGACAAATGAGTCTAACTCTGGTCACAGAGTCCCTAGTCCCATCATTCCAAAAGCTGGAGACAGCTCTTCCCTGGAGAAGCACAGGCACCAGGCCTTCTTTGCCAATGGCAACACACTATGTGCAAGAATACCAGGACCTAAAATTTCCAGGCGGACACTTCAGCGCCGCTGAACATTTTACTGTATAATCCATTAGTTTAGAATGGCACAGAATATGGTTGAGAAAAAGTAGAAGCAATTAGTTCAATTGTTTATTCCAAAATGTTTTTTTAAAAGAAATCTCCCTGAATACCTTTCCAGCTGCAATGTATATTAGGTAACAGCAATGTGACACATGAAGAAACAGTTCCGAGTGGAAGTACTGGTGCTCATCACACTAAAAGAGGAATAGAATATGAAAACAGAACTACACAAAATATCCTTCAGAGAAATATGATGGAAAATTTTCATGAAAAGAGAAGAAGGCTGCTAGACTGGAAGTCGCCAGCTGAATCATGAGACTTAATTGAATAAACATCTAAAAATATAAACCATTTTTCCACACTTTTTTGGGGAAAGTATTCTTTCTGCAGAGAGCTTGAAAAAGATCAACATCTGTTTGCATAAAATCTCAGAATCTGTCAGGATAAGATAACTTTAACATTCCACTATACTTAAGGTAAATACAGATGAGAGATGGCAAACCCACCAAATAATAAAAGCTCTCAGCATTTAATCACAGGCACTCCTTAAACATTCAGTTGGGTGTTGCAGGAGACAATGGAAAGTGAGGAAGGAAACATGGGAGATGGAAGCCTTCACATGAAAGCCTTCCAGGGAGGAAGAGCATCTCTTGCTGAAAATGAAGGATGTTGAAATAGTATCAGAGGTTTTCACAAGCAGAAATGACACAACACTTCTGTAAAAGGAAGGTGTGAGGCAGTATCTAATAGAAACTGCAGCATCTAATTCACAGGAAGCAGATTCCGATAGGACTGTAATTGTCTGGACAGCCATGATGGGGGTGGAGATGTGCAGGCATCTCTCCTCAGCGCACAGCCTGGTAGTCAAGTCCATGTTGTGTCCAGTACCAGCAGGGATGTCCATAGTTATAAAGATTTATAACACAGAGATAGTTGAAGAACTATAAGAGATACAGCTCTCTATTCTATCCTATAGATCTTTAAGAGCATGACTAATTCCAAACACAAATTAAATCCATACTTTCAAGAGCACAAACTTATGGTTCAGTCTGAAATAGGATAAAAAAAATCAAAGGTGCATATCTCCTGGGAGGCACTTCACACTTGAGACGTAAAAAGGAGTTTCTGTGCTCTCTTTAATTTAGGTGACATATTACCTTAAAGTTCACTCCATATATGTTTGTACAGCATTTGATGCCAATTAACCTTGAACCTTGCAAATCCAGCATAAGTAAACAGATAGGATGGCAAATCTGGTTATAACGTGCAAAGGCTGTGTTTACATGTTGTGTAGGGGCAACGACTCAAAACAAGCAAAACAACCAGTGGTTCTGTTGGTTTTATTTCATAATTAAGCAAAGAAGGTGCCATTTCAAATACTTAACCATACTAAAATTGTAATTGTTAAATGAAGATGGTGATAAGAGCTGTGAAATCTGAGCTTTGTCTTCCTCACAGATACCAGCAACTGCATTGACCTGATATGGAGCAAGGAAATGCTGCTTTTCAGAAACCTTAAATAGTATGTGCCTGACCCATTTCCAGTGCTAGAAGTTAATTACATTTTTTGTGTCTATTTTTAAATTAGACCCAGACCAGGTGGGATTCAACACCTAACTGAGTTACTGAAGCCTCATACCTAGAATGTCATGCAACGATCTGGCTTCCCAGCTCAAGAGCTGTCACACAATAACACTCCCATTCTGTTGACTTTTTCACTACAGGAAAAGGAAAGCTCTAACACAGGTGTACTACCTATGCCCTGCCATCTGATGCAGGGCAGAAATTACAGTCCTGGACTGACTGGACCCTCTCATTTTTAGACTGTACTTAATATTAACTGAGATTTGTTGGCAACTACAAGTCCAGCAGCCACCAGTGTTCTCTTTTCTCATAACAGCAGCAAGAAAGCCTTCCATTTCCAAGTCTGTCAGCTGAGTGCTTTTTCTCAGCTCTTACTTACTGCCTCCCTTTTTTTTAAAGGATACTCAGAGATTGCATAGAAACTAACTGGGGCTAGAAAGCAAGCCAGATGTTCTAGGGCTTTATTAGTTTTATAAACATTGGATTCCTGTGTGTCAAAACTACTAATTTTAATATTCTTGTTTTTCTATCAGCAGACACATTGCCTTTGGCATAAGGCTTGCAGTGCTTTCTCAAAGCAGTTTTTATCAGTCATTTTCTGGTGTAGTCATTGGAAGCTGCTGTTGCCTCACTTTGCACAGTTGAACCTGGCAGATGTCTCAATTTCTCAGTGAAAGAAAAGCTCCTGGCTCTTCACAGTTGTCTTCTCACTGAACTTAACTAAATTATCTTCATTTTTTTTGAACAAGAACAGCACCATTCTTTGTCAAAATGCACGGGTCCTGAATTTCAGCCTGAATTTATTTCTTGGAATGGTTATTAGAGGGGCCTATTAATCAATTCTTGTTGGAAGTAGTTATAAATGACTTATTCTAAATTTGAAAGTGTTTTGTTCAAATGAAGAACTACAATCTTACATCAAGAAAAATATATTCTAGATCCAAACAACTGGTGCTTTTTGGATGTTTCCTACAGCAGTTATGGCACAGAGTCTCAGAGCTGAGACTACCTCGTAGCAACCATTGCACTAGCTGATCATTGAGTTTAACCACGTGAACATTACTGTTAGACATTGTCGAACATAATTCTTACCGTCTACTCTGTTCTCAGAAAACCCCACCTGGAGTAGTGTGCACACTTCTGGTGGCCCCAACAACAGGACATGAAACTGTTGGAGCAAGTCCAGAGGCAGGCCACAAAGTTGACAAGGGGGCTAGGGCACCTCCCATATGGAGAAAGGGTGAGAAATCTGGACTATTCAGCCTGGAGAAGAGAAATTTGTATGGAGACCTCATAGCAAACTTCCAGTATCTGAAGGGTCTTACAGGGAAAGGGACTCCTCATCAGGAACTGTATGGGTAGGACAAAGAGTAATGGGTACATAATGAAAGAGGGGATATTTAGGTTAGATATACAGATAGAATTCTTTACTGTGAGTGATGAGGCACTGGAACAGGTTGCCCAGAGAAGCTGCAGATGGCCCATCCCTGGAAATGTTCAAAGCCAGTTTGGGTGGGGCAATCTGGTCTAGTGGGAGATGTCCCTCATGGCAGGGCAGTTGGGACTAGGTGGTATTTAAAGTCCCTTCTAAACCAAATCACTCAGTGATTTTATGATTCTATGATAATGTGGCAGATGTAAAAGCCAGCTGATATGTCCACTGCATAACAATCCAGAGACTTTTATTTACCACCTGTCAATTCAATTTGACAAAGGGCACTGTGAAGAGAACAGTATTCTTGAATGCCTCCATAAAAGTATATTTCTAACTCTTCAAATGAAGTTAGATCAAATTTCTCTTCATCTATCAACCAGGGAAGTGCATGGTTAAAACTAACATGCCACCTACAACAACACTCTCTGGACAAGTGATAAAATGGAGCAAGGATAGTGGATTTCCTTTTCCTTCACCTTAAGAAGAATGGTGCAAGAAACAGTAGAACAGTGTCTGTTTTTAAAAGGAAAACTGCTCAATAAATAAAGTTACACCTGACTTTCAACAATGAAAAAGGGTACAACACAAGAATGAGGGATTTGGTTGTGGTTTTTTAAGTGCTTCACTCTCCTTCATTGCTTCCACACAATGTGGGAGTACCCTGGAAAGGAAACAAATCTGCTTGTGAGAAAGAACTATGAAACAGGATAAAACAGGGAGAAGATCGGCTGCTTGCTGTTGAGGGGTTGTGGTGCATGCAGAGGAACTGTTGAGAGCAAGATGAAGTAGGCAGGGCTCAGAGGAGAAGGGAAAGGCACTTTCTAGGCTCTGGAACTGGCTAAGCACTTTGCTGCAAGCCAGAAAGCCTCTGAGCTGTAAGGAGCCATGCATAAACGCAAGACATTTCTTCTAAAGGGACACAGTGAATTCAAAAAAGTGCATGTGAACCCCTTATATTTCTAGCCTGTCACAGCACATTAGCTAGACTTTCATACACTTATTAAATTGAGAACCCTAGCTTACATTCTAATAATACTGCTTCTACACAATAGCAGTTTTATTTAATATCCTTTTGGTGTCCATCAAGTTACTCCATGTGGGGGGGAGCTTGGGCATAGATGACTGGGAGTCACAGCAGACTTGGACAGCTGTGACAAAAAGATATATGGGAAGACAGGGTTGAATGTAAATGCTAGGGTCCAATTCACATAAAGGCATACGTCATGTTGAAAATGGGCCATGGCTGCAGAAGAAAGGGCTGGAATAGTCCCAGTACATGTCTGCAGTCACTAGAATGGAGGCCAGTACAATTCCATGGGGATCACCTGACAAGGATCACTGAGTGCAACTCAGCCTTGCATAGGACACTGGAAAGAATCACACCATGTGCCTGAGAGTATTGTCCAAACATTTATTGAACTCTGTCAGTCTTGGTGTTGTGACCACTTTCCTGGGGAGCCTGTCGCAGTGCCCAGCCACCCTCTGGGTGAGAAACCTTTCCCTGATATCCAACCTAAACCTCCCCTAACACAACTTCAGGTCATTCCCTCGGGTCCTGTCACTGTCACAAGAGATCAGTGCCTGACCCTCCTCTTCCCCTCAGGAGGAATTTGTAACTGCAGTGAGGTCTCCCCACAGTCTCCTCTTCTCCAGGCTGAACAGACCAACTGATCTTAGACACTCCTCATACGGCTTCCCCTCAAGGTCCTTCACCATCTCCATCCTTTCTGTGTAATGAGAACTAAAATCAGTAACTGCAGCTTTATCTTGCTAAAGGAGATCTACAATAAATAACTCAGTCTCTTGCTTTGCCATGCTCTCCCTGTGCACCCCTGCTGAGCTGGACTAACATGCTGGTACGTACATGGGCACTGCTGTACAGTGTGGCAGTGTGGTGTCTTAAAAAATGAAGGGAGCAACACCCTGTGGAAAAGTTAAAAGCTTTCTTTTAAAACATTTCTGTTACAATCTTGTAAAGAGAACTCAGAAGGCATCAGATATTTTCTTTATGCCCTTAGCAATTCTTTGTGAAATGAGTCTGAAAACCCGATTACCAAATAAAGCTCTTAACTCTCTTCATGTCATGAGCACCACTCCACGCTCCCATGCAGGACCAAACTTGTTCATCGTGGGTTTCTCAAGTTAGAAGAATCTCTGAGTTGAGAAATAACACTCAGGTTTAAAAGATCCAAACTATTTCTGCAAGGCTTTTGGAAAGAAAACTTTCTAGGCTAAGTTCTTCCCTGCATTTGCAATGATCACTGGACTTGCAGGCACTTCTGGAATACTGAAAAGCACCATAGATGTTAACCTGCTCATTAATTACAGCAGTTTTAATCCTCTGAGTTACAAGAACGTGTTTTTCACGAAAAACACTGTGCATTCTACTTTTGTGGAATGGTACAGCCTAGTCATGCCATCAGCCAATTGTGCTCTTCTTAAGACAGTCAGTAATCCCTTCTTCTCAGATCTTTTCCCCTAATGGCTTGTTCATGTATTAAATACATGTATCATCCTCCTAACGTACGTCGTGGGAACATCATCTGGTCTAAGTTAGGACCACGGTTTCTTCACACAGTATCTGATGAACTGATGCATGAAGGCCAGAAAAAACTTCATTAACCAGTTTCTTTGACCTTATGAGTAGCAAAAGCAGTAAGATTTTCACAGGCTCTTTCTATTACAAGAGAAAGAAATCTGCCAAGTAGCTGGCTTAGTTTCTAGCCACTTAAGTTAAAAAAGAGAATGGGTAAGATCTTGCTAGATGATGATATTAACATGGTAATTAAGAGTTTGTACAATGCATCCCCCTCTAAGAAAAATAAATGTCGTCTAAATTATCACATATGCCCAAGCCCATGATAAAGTTGCCCCTTATAAACCCAGAAGCATTTGTATGCCAAAACTATTTTAATCATGGTACCAAGGAAGCATGTTATTTTGCCATTATAATATGGTGTCACTGTGGTTCCACAGAACATTCACCACTTTTATCTCCACATTTTCCACTTCAACCTTCTGACTGGAAGCAAATTACTTTTGGTTACATATGGCAATATGTCATAGAGAAAACAAATTTGAACATAAATTAAGTATTTCTTTTTCTAGGGATGTTCTCCTTAGATATGTGCACCTTGGATATGTTTATTTAAGAGGCAAAAAGAAATTTGAAAACAGTTCACTTGTGACATGCTTTTCCTCCAGCGAATAATGCAGCTGAGAAAATTAGACAGTTTTAAGGTGTACTGAGTTGACTGCTATTCACTAGACTTTAAATGATGTAGACGGTAAAACAGTGCCAACATCCAAAGGCCTCTGTCTCAAAACACAACTTGATAAACACAGCTCAAAGGAATCAAACCAACTTTCTTCTTCATGTTTCCTTCGCTTCTTCCCAGCACTGCTTTTGCGTGTTGGAAGTTTGTTATATGCTGCACATCTCCCCAAGCATAAAAATTTTCCTGTGTGCTGAGAGAAAAAAAATTAGTAAGTCAGGTGGAACAACTGTAACAGTCAAACGTGTACGGCAAATCCTGATGTACACCTATATGAGCACAGGACTCATCATATGTAATTTGTAACAGGTAAATGCAAAATGATAGTTTAGGAGCTCCAGAAAGCAGTCCGTTTCGAAGATAAGAGTAAATGACATAAAATATTAATCAGACTCCTCAAAATGTACCCTGACAAGCAGTGTTTAACACTTTTCAAAATTATATCTCTTAAATTACTCTTTTTTACTGGAAATACAAGCTATACATAAATAACAAGTTTAAGTATCTCAGTAAATCTAATTCTCAAGTAATCAAAGTGGTGTGCTGCTACTGAAGATGAGAATCACTGTGAAGAGAACATAAGACTCAACATGTATCTGCAAGTTAGTCAAATCTGTGTGTGGGAGGAAGCCACAGAAATTTATTCAGGCTCCTGCTTTCCTTCAGAGCACCCGTGTGAATTATATCAGAAAGAAAAATTCAGCTTGAATAGAGACTGTTGGCAGCTGTCTCAGATAATAATAGAGAGGAGATTTGAGCATTTTGAGAAGTTGATTCTGGAAGACAGGTATACAGATGTCATTTCCACATTTCGGGGGGGGGGGGGTTTTGCTTTGTTTTTGTTTTAATTTGGGTATATCTATTGGTTTTCTTTTTGCAAGCAAAACTGTGCTTTTCTTAAAATAATCTCTTTCCGGGGTATGATGAGAAAAATTGTAATATGAAGATACATCCTGGCCAAATCCTCAACTTCTTTGCCTTTTTCTCCTTACCTAGTAACTGGATACTTCATCTATATTTCCCTTGACACCGGAGACACAGAACTGTCATGTTGCAGGAAACAGAAAATATTGAGTTTCAAAGGACTGAAAAAAAAGTTTCAGGAAAGAATTAGGACCACTTAGACATGAGGTAAAGTTACAGAGGAAAGAGTCAAGCATTCAAGGTTATAAATGAGTGAATTTCCAAATCAACCACATTTGCTACAGAATGATATTCAAGATGCCACTTTGAGTGGTGATGCTGCGATAATATCTCTGCATAGGACCTCATGGAATGTTCTCTGGTTTATTTTTTTCCAGGGCTAATGGATCAATAATGAAGACAGTAATGAAGGACTCTTCAATAATAAATGCAGGATCTGCACAGAAAACTTGCAATCTAGTCAACATCAAAATTGGTATATAAACTATATGTTCCTGAACTAGCTTAAAGCTTAAAGATAATGGCCTGAGGAGGCTACAATTGTCAAAATATTAAATGGATCACTTCACCAGTAATTAACAATTTTTTCTTTGACAGATACCGACACAAATTCTTGTGAGGAAAAAAATGTATATTTTTCCAAAATTTCATAAAATAAGTACAATTGGTGGTCATAATATAAAAGAGGTACTTTAGAAAAAATAGAATATTATCCTCTAGTTATTTATAGGAACATGTAAGTCCTGCTGAAGAACTAGTCCCTCCCTCGTTATCGCTTAAAACCTATTTACTAGTCTAGTCAACAAGGATATGGAAATACTTAAGAATGTAAAGGGGGCATACTTCATAAATTCTTTAGTCCTAGTGCAGTCAAAATCTGTCAATCTTGAATGCACACGTTGATTATTTGAGAAACTGAGTGATCAAATCAACACAAAGTAGTAATACTATCAGTATACATGCAAATAGCTGGCACTTCTGCAGTGGCTTTCTAATGCTCAGGCATTTTTATAATTTCACAGCCCAGTTCTTTAAAGCAATTTAGGATAGAAAGGCACTAATTCAATCTTAACTAAAGGAATATTAGATAGACTGTTTATTGAGGTCTCATCGTGGCAGAGTTTCTGTCCTGTACTTCCCCTGAAATTTAGAGTCCAGTTAATGGGATATGATGGAAAGTGGCCACAGCACAGCAAGAGGAGAAGTTTATACAAAAAATGCTGTATTTTCTAATGCATGAGACAGTTCCGATGACTGAAATATATCACTGCTAAAACATCAGCTCAAACCTGACAGACGTGTATACTTTTCGTTTACTGGCCTTGAATATTAGCCCACACTAATCCAGTCTTCCAAGCTGAACAACTTTCAAGTCTAAAAGCTTTACTAACAGAAAACCAAGAATAAAATACATCAACAATTCTTTGACTAATCTTGCCTGCTGCACCTCATCAGAGCTTCATTATCAATGTTTAAACATTCAGATAATGATACTATATGTTTTTCTCTGGTACAGAAAGGGTGATAAAGAACTCATGATTGACTTTATCTCAGAGGGATAAAATGGTCATGGGTTACAAAGGACAAAGCAGGTATGAGTAAGAGCACACAGTAAAGTCAAATTGCAGTGATCCAAAGGGTCTCTTTAATGCATCTATGTAAATGACTATGCTTGCAAGCAAAGGAGTTATATAAATGCAACATTTTAATAGAAGAATGAAAAGAGAGTTGTTCTTGAAAAATACTATCATACATAATAGAGATTCAGGAAAGTATCCCCAGCCTGATCTCATCTTTTCCAGACCTTTCTTGTTCATAGTGCTGAAGATGAGGTCCTCAGCTTCAGTAATAGAATATTGTTTGCCTCTTCGCCATAATCCCAATAATCTCTATAATGCAATCTTTGGTTCTAGCAAACATGCATGCAGAAAAGTTTGAAAATATCATACAACTTACATAGCAGTTGGTGTCCCATTCCTTCTGTCAATGAACTCCAATGAAATCTCCTAAAATGTATGCATGTCTACTCTAAAAACCTCAGAAGCTTTTCTGGAACACCTCCTTCCAAAGCTGCAGATTAATTTGGCATGACCTAAAGTATTTCTTTAGAGTGCATTGCTGTTTCACTTTAGTTACACTAATAATTTGTGAATCTCTGTGAGGGGCTTCCCCATGGAAAATAAAACCTTTTATTTGAGCAACTGATACCACGGGGAAATAAAGGGGCAAAATTCCAGATGTTCCAGTCCTTTAAGATTTTAATTTGGTAATGTTCATATCAGTGTCAGCTGTAAATAGAATTCTAAAACCAAGTGAATATACTTTCAGAACAAAATTGGTAAACTGAATCTTCATTGGTTTTACTACACTAATATATATAAAGAAACTTAAAGTTAAAACCTCATTCCACAAAAATCAACAATTCTTTTATTTCAAGCTGGAAGTTTGGACATATTTCATCATATCATCCCTTCCTTTCCTATTCTACATTCTACATTCCTATTCTAATGGCTCATGCCACTTAGTCAGACCTAAATGGCATCAGCTGAGCCTACAGAAACACCCCTGGTGAAGATCAGGGTGAATTCATGTTCACATTGCACATCATGCTGGAACATTTATTACATGAAATGCTATATATCCGTAACTTCATCAGTTAGAATAATGACTGTTCCACAGATAAAACAATCCATTCAACCACAAGATGGTTGTATAAGGCTTACCTTAGTAATGTTAAATACATCATATCTATTAACAAATTACATTATTAAAAGCAGTACGTTCATTGCTTGTATAAGCACTTGGGACTTTATTTCACATGATTGCTAGCAGATGCTGCAAAGCAGATGGCTCATGTAGTCAAAGCACCTGGAGAAATCCAAGTGTAGCATCTTTCTATAATACACTTCTGTGTGTGAGTAACCAGAAAGTTGTGTCAGAAGCACAAACTAAATTTCTGGTATGTCTTCTTTTCCTTCAACTCCCCTTCACCCCCATAATTATTTTTACTAGCTTGTTCACTTTTTCCTCCATATTACAAGGAACTTTGCTAATTTTGAAGGAGAAGTTATCAGTGAGGACTCTGCTGGTTTCACTGAACGGTTTGGCCCAGTACTGCTTGCATGTGGTAGTTAGCTTAGAACTCAGTGCTCAGCAGAAACAATGGCCATAAAAACTTGCACATGATGATTTGGTTCTGTATTGCAAAAATATAAGTAATATGCTGTCAGCTATGTTCTTCTTACCTGTGGCCATTTGCTTTTTTGGTTCAAGTGTACACAGAACACTCTTATGCCAGCAGTTATGGATTACAAGTGAGTACAAATCAAATAAGCCCGAAGATGTTGCTGGGGCTACAAGTACTAGTGCTACAGCTGGTGGTGTAACTCTTCCACTGATCAGGCCAAGTCAAAGATCTCACTATTGTCAAATCAGCATGCACTATTGTCTCCTTTTTGGAGACAAAATTCCAGGACAAAACGCTCTGGAATGAGCACCTCTTCCAAAGGGAAAGGGCCTCCCCCTTTCCTCCACCAATGAAACAAATTGATAACAGCAGGTGATAAAGTGGAAAAAATAACCCGAACTGTTTATTAATNGATAGAAAATAAAAACCTGTTGATCCTCGGGCGCTGATCCTCCTCCTTACAGCAGGTGAAACAGTTTGGCCTTCCTCGGGGTTCAGACTAGCTGGGGCCACCCCGCGGGCCTGCCGGGGCCACCCCGCAGGCTCCCCCGACTGGGGAGAAGGGAAGGAAGGCAGTGAGGCCAGGGGGCGGGAAAGGAAAAAAAACCCAACAAACCCTTTTTTCCAGCTAGCGGAAACAAAACAAACCCCACCAAGAAGCAGCGCCCGCGGTGCACTCCCTCCCGAGCACGGCGGAGACCGCTGGAGCCAGAGCCATTGAACAGAGCCATTGAACCGACCCGCACCCGGGTCCCGCGGTTCTGGCCCTGCGCCCCGGGTCCATCTTAAACATACAGCGTCCTTGGGCATTAAGCAGGTGGTTAAGGAATAAAGAAGCCTCTTGACATCACCTCAGGACAACTATTAATGATCGTTTTCATTACAGGTTATTGTAAACTGTGAATCTGTCATATAGCCTAGTTGAGACAAAGTTACCCTCTCTCTCCCCAAACCCACATCCACCAGGCCCTCCAAAAAAAGGCACGTTTTTGTAACATATCTGAACTCAAATTATTAAGTTGTTCACACTCAACATTTCACATCCTGTGCATAAGCATTTCACTCTAGTATTCGGCTTCTAGTTCCAGATTTATTAGGACATATAATGGGGCCCCTGGACAAGGACCGAAATAACAGCAACCTGTGGAGGAATTTCTGGTACTTTTGAGCTGGAAGAGAACTCTCTACACAAACGCATTGTGTAAAAACCACTATACCTGTGCTTAGGAAAATTCTGCTTTTTACACAGCTGGAACAAGCCATTGAAAAAGTACAAAATTCAGCAAACTGTCCAAAGGTAGACAAAGGGGATGTAATGATATTATTCTGTCTTTGGAAGCACAGCATCTCCATGAGTGGGAGTTTATACAAAGTGCTTCTCAATTCCAGTTTAAATACAGAAGGTTGATGTCATGTATTTTGTTCTTTCTTCTCCAGATGAAAAAGCTTTTACAGCTGGGAATGCAGCATCACCCACTTAATTCCTGAAAAACAGAATGAAGTTCTGGCTAGCAAAACATTTCAGTTAGCAGCAGTCATGATGGCTGCCTCCAAAGCATACCTGAATTTCTCACTTTAGAAAGAGTACTGCTAGCCTATGGAAAATTTTTAAACCCAAGTGAAGACAGGATAAATACTAACCAGAGCAAGGGAAATTTAACATGCAGGCCTAAAGTTCAGAGGTAGAGGGAAGAATTAGACAAGTGGGAGTCAGTGAAATGAGTAATGGGATTTTTCAGTATTTTAATCATTCTATAATTTCCTAAGTATTTGAGATAATGATCAGGGCTATATTATGAATGATTGCCTGTTATCTGCAAGGCACTTATAAGATATCCAGGGACAACTCCTGACAGATTTGAAGGTCTTCCTTTTGCACACTTGGGCTGATTAATAGTATTCTGAAGGTACATGGTCATAGATTATCAGAGATTAAATGCTGATAGTATTGTCTCTCCTGTTTATATAATTTACAATTTAATTGGTTGCCTCCCTTTTTCTGTGAGTCATATCTAACATTATCCTTTAGAATGAACACCTAGCAGTAGTTCTGAATCCATCTCTCTTCTCTAGATACTTTCTTCTCTGATATGATAAAGTAGAAAAGCCTGTAACCCTCAATAAAAATTCAGATTCTGGATTTTCCCTTTAGGATCTGCAGGAAGTCTTTACTAGGAAGTTCAAACAGGAACTTATAGCTTGAATTTTTGCTCTTTGGATCTGTAATGGCAACGATAGCAAGCAAGGAAATAAATACTATTTACACTCTGTGGATTTGTGTTTCTGAAAGTTTATCTGGGCTCAGGGATGTGATACAATGATGCAAAGCATTGTGCGGGGGATTAGAGAGTATGATGTGCATCTTTGCATTGGTCCTGGGTTGAGGAGCTTCACTAGGCTGCACTGCTCTAATTCAGTACCTGTTAACTGGGAAAACACATCCTTTTCATCTAGGCAGAGTATTTTTGACATGGAGGTGGCTTTATCAGTGTTCATGCTACAAAAGGTGAACTTGGTTGGTGAGTTTAGGTGAAATCCATGGAGCATAAACTGTGTCCCTAGGCCAGACACTCTGAAATTACCCTGAAACATTGAAAGAGAAGGAGAAGTCTTATATTGAAGTAAAAACATTAAAAGAGGGACCCCTTTTCCTTTCAAGAGATCTGAAATCTTTTGAGAAAGATACTACAAATAGTAGTATTAATTTTACATTCTCAAATGTAAGGCATACAATGGTTTTCGTAGTTTCTGGAGTATGTATTAAGCACTTCTTTAAGCAACCGTACAGAAGAGGAACAGCAAATATTCCCAGAGGTAGTGAAAGTAATGAATACTTAACTGAGCTGCATAAGTCTGAACAAAGACTATATTAAAACCCCAGACACTCACTAATTTAGTAAAACAGAGTACTCTGAGAATTAAATGGAGTAAAAAGTCCTAAGAAAATTTCTGAAGAAGAAGAAGATTCATGTTATGACCCTTATCAAAAATAGAAAATATAAAAGAGGGTTTTTTCCAGCCCAGAGTCATCTTTTAAAATTATCTAGAAAAGAGCATCACATTACTGAAGTCTATTTTATGCTCACTTACCCTGATTCTCCTCTGGCCAGCTAGGACTGTTGCTAGCCCCCATCTCACCTATATGAATTTTGTTGACTGCTTCAGCAGTGGTATTTACGGGGATGACATTTCCTTGCCTTCTGCCACAGTCTTTTTAAACTAAGAGAAAATAGTCTTTACTTCTCATGACAGTGGTAGGTTCTCCTCCTTCTAGTCTTCTGAGGGCAAGCATCCCAATGCAGCTTAATAAATCCATGAGTTACTGTAGCGGGTTGAGTTCAAAACC
>VZRQ01005530.1:1144950-1157562 GCA_013397975.1 Machaerirhynchus nigripectus | reverse complement strand
CGTAAATCTATAAAATTTTTATTAGTTTTTTTATTAAAATATTTACATAATTTATTAAAGTGTATCAGGGACTGCCATGCTTAACTATCATCACTGGACTGCAACAGTTTCCTACCAGATACAAAGGTGTGAATTTGGTAATGCTTTGAAACAGAGCACACAAAAGCTGCATCTCATTCTGGTCTTTGGCATCCGTCTGCCACATGATCTTAGAGGAGTCATTTCTCCTTTTTATGCTTCATTTTCCCAAGCTGTAAGATAAGAATAATGGCATTGATCTCTCTGAAGTTTTTCGAGATCTGTACAAACCCAATATGCTCATTTGGAGCAGCTCAACAATGGCTCCATAGCTTATGGAAAGGACAAGCTACAACCTCTCACCCATTTGTGTAGCACCTGGTCTATCAAACTACATGAGGTGTCTGGATTTGTTGGAGGGTTTTTGCAGCTGCTGTATCTTCAGCTGGAAAATGAGTGAACATTTAAGTGCAGTGTCCTGCGACAGGTTTGTTTTCCTCCATTTTTCAGTATAGGTCTTACCCTGTTATCTCAAGAAACAAGTAAAGCAAATCAAGATCAACACATTTTTAGTTTACTCATGTCCTGGTTAACATGCTGTCTGCAAACAGTAGCAAACATTGAACTCGGGCAAATACTTTTCATACTGTAGTAGGCTGTCTCTACAAGTGCAGATGTCAGGTCATTTTTTCCTCTCTTGCTAGTCTTTGAACTGTCCTGAACACATATGAAGAACAGATATGCTTTAATGATCACACTTTGAAGGAAAATTATTTCAATTTTTATGTAGCATGTTCTTTCTAATGCTGCTTATAAACTGAGATGAAATTGCACAGCAAGACACAGCCAACAAAACCCTATCAATGTGCTTGTTCTGTATAGAGAAGAGCTACAAACTGGAACCTTACTTTTGAAAAATTATCTAAAAGTCTTTGACAGTTTGATACAGAATTTGCTGAAAGTCTTTTTAAAACCAAGTTAGCTTCTGTAAAATGCCTGCCCTTATATTAAGTCCTTTCTTAGCTACTTAAAAAAAAAAAGTTCATAAGATGTCCCTAATAAGATGTTAGGGACTGCTCTTTTTCTAGTGGTCTTTGTGAGGGGAGTATGCTGCAAGGAATTGAAGTAGGACTCATGATATTGCAAAATAAAAACACAGGAAGCCAAATTTACAATGAATGTATCAACAGCTGCCACTATACTGAAACCAAAGGAGCTGCAATGTGCAGAGCTGTGGGAGTAGAATCAGCTGAGAAGAGGAGGCATTGACCATAACTTTCAAAAGAACTCTTTGTTATAATCTACAATCTGGCCAAATATAGAACTTTGGCTCAACTTTAGCGACTATTCTACCACGCTCTTTAGGATAGTGTCTAGGGATTAACTCCTAAGAAAAAAAAGCTCTGTGTATATGGTAAATTCTCCTCTACAAACATGGATTGAGGGAGAGCCCTTGTCCCAGACAAGGGTCTTAGCTAGAACAGGTGACATGTAGTTGAGGTGGGGTTTAAGCTGCAGCTATAAATAACTATTTTGGTCTTGAAGAACATCACGTCCAACCTCTTTCTGTGGAAGAGAGTAACACACTCCAGGTTTAAGAGTTTTGATTTTGTCCCCACTGTGCTGGGGAAGAAGTCACACAGACATAGATATTTTACTCTTTGCTATTTACTATTAACTATTTCTTTACAGCTCTCGAAAAGTACAGGTGGGGGTCTGGCAGTATAGGCTAATTCCCACTGATGGCTACAACTCTTTTTGATGACAGGAACAGTCTGTTCAAACCTTGGTCTTAATCCCAGTTTTTTTCTTCTCCCCTCACCATCTGTGAATAATTCTCAGAACAGTTCCTTACTTGTAATTCCAGGCCTGATTGCTCATTTCTTGACTCGGTTCATGGGCCAGGAGCCTGGCAGACAAATGGAAAATGATCTACAGATTGATCTGTTACTACCTAATTCTCTAAGCCATAGTGCAGGAGTGCATACAATACTCTGATGCTACTCCACCATCATATAGAAGAGGACTGTTTAGTGTGTGTGTATATAAACACATCTATACTGACACTTTATTTCATCAGTTCTCTGCCTCTGTAGTTTTAGGTACCAGATGCCAGGGTAGAAAATAGACAACACTTTCTAAAAGCCTCTGAGAGGTCTCATCATCCTATGCTGAGTTTAGCAGAGAGTTACCTCCTTCAAAGGTAACCCTTTCACAAAGTCACACCTAATTCACCTCCACAGTGGAGGCTTGACTGGCTTCTGAGCACAGCTTTGATCTGCAAGGTTCATCCTGGCTGGACAGATCTTAATCCTCTTTCAGGCTATCCAAAAGTATTTCAATTCATATAGTTGAATATTCACCTTTTTCTTAAACACAAACTAATTCATGCTGCACTAACTTTTTTTGTAAATTTCAAAGCCAACACTTTTAGTAGAAAGAATAATTAGAGAAATCTGCAGCAATACACATTTTAACATATCTGGCAACATATAAAGATGCAAATCATTAAGTGTAAGTATCCTAATGTGTAGCTGTAGTGAATCACACTGTAGGTTCAGTTATCCAGTCTTATCTCTAGCAATGACCAGAAACAGATGTGTGGAGGAAAAGTCTTAGAAGTAGGGTAAGTAGAAGGTGGTCCTTTCACCAGCATATCTATGATAACATAGGGATATCCTGAGTAGGGAGCAGCAGCTGGAATGATGTCTTTTGTAGCAAACCACTCTCCATTACCTTGTCTTTGAGCTTTTTTGTACATATAGACTTTGCCAGGGGTTGCATGAAACAGTCATTCTCTTGCTAATTTTAAGTCTGTTATCTCATAATTGCATTGGGTGCCCTAGGATTTTTTGGATGATGAGAATAGACAATATTCATTCATTCATTCCCTGTTTATCTACTCTCACCATTCAAGACATTATAGATCTGCATTATTCCTTCCTCACCTCCTCCCTGTCGTCTCTCTTCCAGAGTTAAGCGTTATCATCTCTTTAGTTTCTCTTGTGACAGGTGCTCTGTGCACAGGAGCCATCCAAGGACTGCAGGGCAGGCGTAGTCTGGGGAGTGTCAATGTCCTGTTCTCTCAGCTGTGCTGAGCAGGGAACCTGATGGAGCTGGAGCTCCCCTCCAGCCTTTCTGTGCAAACCTGATCTCAGAGTAGGTAGGAGGGACTCAGTCAAGAAGCTGCCAGATCAGTCACCTAGATGTGGGAATCACTTCTAGATGCCACAGTAAACACAGCCTAATTTTACCTTTTCTCCTTTGTCACTTCCAAAATGGAACAACCATCTCCAAGCAGTCGATCTCAGGTGACAGAGAGCCATAGAAGTATCATAGCAATGTGTCTCCTTTTGTACCATGCAGCTCCTACAGTAAAGACAAGACTGCATCTCTTTATTTATTTAATTTTGCTGTCTTTAAGCTGCATTTATGAAGATCATAGTTTACTTCCATGGCCTGGACAGAACAAATCACTCTGGAAAATGCTGCAGTAGTACTGTCTGTGTTACACAGTAGATCAGGTCTGCACCCCTCAGAGGCCCAGAGCACAGTGTTTGGGCCATAGTTAAAGGAAATTTAAGCAGTGTTTGTACTCTGAGTCTCCTAAACTGCTCTGGGGACTGCAGTGGTCTCATAACTTCCCAGGGTGCAGCATACAGCACTACTCAGTTTTTCTGTGAAATGTTGCATGCCACAGTTCTACTAAACCATGTCCTCCCTTCATATACCTCTGCAGCAGGATTTACTGGAAGCAGTACTGGAAGACAGTAGTAACTGGTTTTGTGACAGTGGGGGAGCCAAAGAAATCCTCTGTAAGACAGAACCCATGTTTCAATGTCCATTCATGTTATTCTGGCCCATCTACTTTGGAAAAAATAAAAAGGAAGGGGAAAAGTTCTTAATCTTCCCACACATACACATTATAAACTCATGACTATACCAATGCAGTAAGAGTAATACACCCTCCCCAATAACCACTCTGTCATCAAACAGCTGGTAATGACAGAAAGACAAAAATACTGCCCAAATCCCACCCATGCAGCAAGAGTCATTGTTCCCAACTGTATGGCTTCACAACGGCCTCGAGAGTGTTAGCACGTAATTGAAGTAATTATGTATTGAATGCAAGAGGAAACAGATGTCTTAACTTCTTCTGAGGTAATTACAAATAGCATTTTCCAAAGGCTCCAAATGCCACTCCCAAAAGTACCAAAATCACTTAGATGGACTTCAAAGTTTCACTCAGCCTAGTTATCACATTCAATAAGGTTCAATTTGTGGAGAATAGGGTCAGATTAAGGGTTATAAAGATGCAATCAATCAGTAGTTTCAATTATTTCATTTTAAGCAAGATTGAAGCATATTTTAATGAAATTAATTTATAGCCAGCTCTCCACAATTCAGTAGTTTCTGGTATGTGTTATTTGGAGGTCCCAGACTAGTGGCTAACATGCAACATTAATTTACAGCATTCAGGAAAAGTGGGAGCTAATTCAATGTAAAGTCAGAGCCACATTCATAAGGGAAATATTTTGCTGTTTGGACATTGAAACCTTTCACTTCCGTGTATAATTGGTTGGTGAGTTGAGAATAAGTATAAAGAGATTATTCTCCATCCTTTCAGTGCAGAAACTCAGCCTTCACTTCATGGGAAGACATATTTAACGTTGTATTTTGTAAAATAATACTAAAATAAGTTGCATTAATTTTACTTTTTTGGGCAAGGCCTTAACAATAATCTGCTCAAAGTCTCACAGGCTTAAAGGGCTTCTTGTCTAGGTCTAATGGCAGCAGTAGTAACAAGTGTGAGTCAACCCAGAAAATGGTAATTTCCTGTCAAGAGTCCTCCAACAAATGTCGCTTTTATATCTGGCAAAGATCACTAGGCCCCAGTGTTTTGAGTTCAGCTTAAGCACTCTTCATTAAACCGGATGTAGAGTGTGAAAGGTGATTCAGGCAGCATGGGCAGGCATCCGCCCAGATGGCTCTGCTTTGGACACTCCAACAAGGCTGAATAGATGCTTCATTGGGTGAGTTAATAGTCAGGCAGGGGCCAATGAGTACTTTAAAAATATTGTCTTTCAATAGTCTCTTCACTGTAGGGAAAAAGAAGCCACTGAGTCATTTGCGATTAGCTGACCTACCATTACAAAACTTTCCATCTTGCATTCAGTCATAACAGAATTTATTGTAAAATACTGGATATTTAGAGTCCATGTTATTTTCAAGCAATTATTCTTTTTAGATTCATGACACATTCATAAACACAGCTGCATCGGGTGTGCTTGATGAAAAGGAAAAGCAGCACACTGTATCCTGTCCCCTCATGCACAGCCATTCCCCTGCCTTCTTAGTAAGCCTAAGCATGGCCTCTGGGCTGCACACTGGAGGAGGAATATCTTCCTTTTTCAGTGCACCCTGAAGTTCATTCTGGGAGCCAAGATTTCATTCGCTCAGTGGCACAGGGTTTGTGGTTCCAAACGACCAAAAAGACATAATGTGGCTTCCCCACATAATGCTGTGTACAACAAGGAGACCCACCACAATATTCCCAGAGTTCATTCTCTTCTTCTTGAGCATAGGTGAACATTTTTGCAGTCTACACATTTTTGCAGTCTACAATCCCTGGCTGAAGACAGGGATTTCTCTTGGCATTTGTAAGGGATATGAAAGCAAGTAATTCCCCTGTTACAAGTCACAACCTTCATTTCAAAACCTCAAAGGAAAATTGCACTGAGTCAGGATGGCAAAGGCTTCTGTTACAGTTAACAACAGAATAGATCAATTATCTCACTGGGAAGAAGACATGAGAGAATCACTGGTGTATTATGGCAGAAGTCTAGGTTAACCCTGTTGTAAGTACACTCTAATACAAGACTCTACAGTGACTTCAAGTATAGATCAAGGGGTAATAAAGGCAAAGACCACAGTAACTGGTATCAAGTAAAATGCTGCTGAAGACAAAGAAGAAAGTTCTTAGCTTGGGCCACATGCTGTTTCAAAGCTTGAGTTTCATTGTTGCTGGTCACTGGAAGTTCTCATCTTCAATGAAAGCTTTTGGAAAGCCAACAAGTCTGAAAACCTGCTTCTCTTTCAAAGGAATATAAGGCTTTTTACACTCCGTAGGTAAGCTCTGCTGAACTTTCCTACCGAAAACCTTTCTGTGGGGGGAAGATGGAAGTTCAGATGGTGTTGTATAGACCTGTTGTCAGTGTTGCCAGGACAGCTTATTCTGGCAGCTGGATTACAGTACCAGTGTTGAAGTGTTGATGTTCCACGGTGGTGCTGCAGTTTAACACCCTGTTTCATCAGCTGTGATGGCACAGGTAGATCCAGCCTCTGTGGTGATGGGAAGTACAGGCTAGATAACACCTTTGATGTTTTCCCTCTCATCTGCCTACTGGCCTTTCTCCCCAGGACACGCAAGAATGTGCTAAATCAGTAACTACAGTATGTTGGTCAAAAAGAGTCTTCTTTTTCTCCTCTCTAATTAGGAGTGGCTAGCGTGTGGCCCTGAGCTGCCTGAGGCTTGTGAACTGTTCAAATACATTTGCCAAGGCTGGGCTGCCTTCCTGGCTGTGGTCAGATGGGAGACAGCACAAACTCCTCATGGAGACGCTGCTGTAATTGCCTGGAGCTTATGTAACAGTTGCTTATGCAACCAATTAACCCCGGGCCCATCCACAGCGGAGTAATGTCATGGGACCCCTTGGGAATCTCTGCTACCTCCCTCCTAGGAACACCTACTCCAGTTTTTCTCTCCATAACCCTCCAAAATACAGGGAAGGAGTTTTACAGCCATGGAAAGCTTTGGCATGCAACTTGCAAGGTTTGTAAGCATCAGAAGAGGTGATAGTCCTACTTTGGTGACAGCTTTCTAGTTAAAGAAATACCACAGTGTCAACCCAAGATATCAGAATTTTAAATGTGACACTTTTTGCAGAAAAGATATAAATATGTGAAACGTAGAAGCTCTGAAGATACAAGGCTGGTCAAGGGGAACAGGGATCCTAACCATTTCTGTGATGCAGTTGGATAACAGGGGGACAAAACAGGAAGGGCCATTTCTCAGACACAGCACACATGATCTGCTCCTGCAGGACAGGCAATAAGATAAATACATGCTAAGCAAGCACTCATAAGCACAATTTTCCTTCTGTTGCTGGTCAGCCTGTGGCTATAGAGGCCAAAAGCTGTTCTGTTTTCCTTCCTATCCTGTCCTTCCTTGGTGGAAGCCAATTGTCAAACTTCTTTGATTTCTGGTTTCCAAGTGTCACTGTGAACAGCTGGGGAATAGAGGGATTCTTCCCCTGCCTGCCTCTTTCCATAAGTTGTCCATTTAGCTGCTGGCTCTGGGGCCAGACCATACTGTTTTCCTGCAGAAACTGTCAGGGTGTCTTGTGAACACTTTAAAGGGAAGGCACCTTCCCAGAAATAAAGATTCTTTTGCTCCCGTTCCTCAAAACTCACTTGAGTGAGGAACAGTTGGGACATTATATATTCTGATTTTTAGTAAATAGCAAGTTTTTGAGTAAAAGTGGGAGAAAAAATTTAAATTAATTCAGTCTGTTTTTCTGCTCCCAGATACACCTAGCACTTTGATAAATTAATTCAGTATTTAAAATCAGTGACTGTTTTGCAAGACTTTCCCTGAAACTTTGGTTTACAGCAGACACTGGTTATCTGATATTCCACCTTCAGTATGATACCGTGTTGTTGGATAGCTGCTAATTCATATGATTTTGGCTTTGTTAAACACAGAATTGTGACACCACCAGCCCTTATTTTAAAATGAAGTGTGTGGCAGATGATTTTTTGATTTTTTTTTCTTTTTTCTTAATTGTAGTACCCTTTCAATGGCCCAACATCAAGAATGGAGCCCTGTTTGATGAGCAGTACTCCCAGGCTGCATCCCACACCAGTGACTCCGCGCTGGCCAGAGGTCCCAGCTGCCAACTCCTGCTACACGAGCTCATCCATGCACTCCACGAGATATGGGAATTCCAGTGACATGTACACGCCCTTGACAACACGCAGGAATTCTGAGTACGAGCACATGCAACACTTTCCCGGCTTTGCCTACATCAATGGGGAAGCCACCACAGGCTGGGCTAAATGAAGACGACTGCTATCAGCTAAGCCCACACACTTACAAGAGTCAGGAAAACTTCATGCTGTGTGGGACTTTTCGTGGACGTTCTTCAAGGGAAGTGAAAATGGAAGAGATCCTGGGCAGTAATGTAGTTCCTAACGTGGGCAGATTGCAGACCAGTAACTGAATGTTCCTGTAGCCGAAAAATACTTCTGTGCTGTTCTAGACCACTTTTTGGGCCGGTCTGTGCCTTTTTTAATTCTGGGCCAACCCTGTGTGCTCTCAATTTGAGTGAGCCATTTTTACCCCCTCTCTTATTGACAAACGTTAATGAGTCTTACAAAAAGAAGTACTGGAACAGGACCTATTTATAATTTGAATTAAAGACAGGAAATTCACCCTCAGCAAAACCCTGTCATCTGTTCTTCTTTTAAGCTCTTAATGCATTCCTTAGAAACCATTCTGCCAAGTCATCACTTATTCATATCAATTCCTCTGTCTGGTTCCTTAAAAAGACACGTGTTGCTGTAGGTTTCAGTTTACATCTAACTTTGTATATTGATGCACCTTTCTGTTGATCCAGTAAGTTTGATCTTTACAAAAGAGAAGAAAAGACATGTAGCATTGAATTACACACTGCCTTAAGTTGACTATTGTTCTTATTATATATGTATTTGTGTTGAGTTTGCACAATCTGGAAAAATCTAACTTCTCTGGTCAGTAATGACAAGGTAAGAAGGGACTTGGGGACTGGGAAGATTTTGGATTCAGAGCCACATATGTTAAATATGATGATATGAAGCAATTATATAAAGAAAATGACAATGCAAACATGATTATTCGCTTAATTATCTATTGACAGGTATGAAACTGTTCTCTCAGTTCCTTCACGTGGTGATAATTCTCTATACGTCTACAAAAGCAAAATTCAAAGCTGTGCCTTTGAAGTTATTCTGTACTGTGTATGTGTGGAAAAATGTATTGTATTTTGGGGAGAATTTTTCTTAGACATTTTCTGTCAGATTTGTAGCTATTTGTGAGTTTTTGTTAGTTTTTATTAACATAGCTTTTTCTTCTGTATTATAAAACGCACCAAGCAATTATGGTGGACCTATTACCCTATGGGTAAGAAATAAATAAATGGAAATATGACAACAGGCATTTTAGTAATTGTTTTGTAAATAAAATCTTTGATAGCACCCAGTGTGACAATAACCATGTTTATGCCTAAAATGGACATAAGTGTTATTTGTACAGTTGTGCACGATATATGAGGGATTTTGACACCCAAATAAAGTTCTTGAAATTAAATAGATGCCATTTAAATTTACTTAAATACAAAAACTTCTACAAGCTGCAGACCTTAAAAAAATCTTAGATGCCATCATGTATGTTTTTATCCAAGGAAGGACTTGAGAACAGGTACAATTCATGGCAAATGAGTGATGCACCTCCACTTACCTGATGGACTGGTGATCATGACCTGTCATGGTCCCTCCAAGGACCAGATGCATTGGTGAGATGCCCGTGGGTAGAACTGACCAGTAACTCAAGGCTGGGTCTTTGGAAGGATCAGGATGGAGGTGAATCCAAGCACCACTCAAGGGAAACCAAAAGCACTTGGTTTGTTTTTTATAGTAAATTGTTAAACCAAAAGAAGCCTAATCCCCATTGACTGAAAGAGAGGAGAAAATGAGGCTATTTTAGCATACAAATGTTCCATATCCTTCAACACCTTTGGGGACAACTCCGTTACCCTGATTTCAAGAGCTCAGGCAGACTGTTCAGGAAGGAGGAGGGATATTGGACACAGTGTGAGACCCAGAAATAATAAAACCTTTGAGTGGAGAACTGCAACATCCTGGGAGAGGGAATTCTGACCAACAGCAGCACCACAAAGCTGCTCATAAAAAAGAGCCAAGAACATCATCAGTCAGACAGAGCTTGGAAAGTCTTTTGCAAAAAAAACTTCCACAGTCCTCCTTTTCATTTTTTTTTTTTAATTAATTTAGAAACTTGTGTTGATGCCTCAGGAGTTGGAATGTGCACTTCCAACTACCTTTGTACTGCTTCCTGACGAGGGCTGTGAAATTTAAAGTAGACGTTCATGGGGAGCAGTATATAGATTGGTGAAACAGAGGCCACCATCACCACCTGCATGAGAAGTGCTGCGAGGGAAAGCAGGACTCGTCCTGGGCCAGTGCAGCTCAGAACCCAGCACAGCAGCACAAACCACGGGAGCTTTCAGGTCACAGGGTGTGCACCAGGCCGGGGAGTGCAGCAGCTCGGTAGGGCACCATAACCTCTGGGTAGAATGTCTGGTTAGGGACAAGAATGTCTTAAATTATCCCAGTACAAATTGCCAAACCTCCTGAGTCAGTCTGCAGCCTGTTAATTAATCCTCTCCCTTGACCACAGAAACTAAAAGTTGGGGTTTCTTGCCTAGCCATGCATTTATGTGCATATAAAGTAAATATGTGAGTATGCAAACGTTGCTGAAGAAACTTTTATACCACATTCTGAAATACTCAATCTCAATTTCAATTTCTCTTCCATTATATTTTCCTATTTTCTTCTTTCTCTTTCCTCTTTTCTCTCTTTTTTTTCTCTTTTCCTTTTTTAAAATTTCTTGTTACATTCTCTTTTTTTCTAACAACAAATACACATTTTTATAAAAATGTCATCTTTTCCATAGGCTAAAACATAACAAACTACATATATAGAGTACAATAGAAAGTAATATATTACAGCATAACTGACATAAGAAATTTAATATTTTTAGAGAGATCTACACACACACAAATGCATCTGTATATATGCGTACAAAAATCCATTGCAATTCTTTGTAATTTATAATTATAATCAAGATTTTTCATTACCAGGTAGAAAAAAGACTCAGCGGGGGAAGAGCAGTGAGAACTCCATTCAGTAGCATGAATCCTGTTTTTGTCAGGCTACCTCTTGCTGCTAAGGTCACTACCCTTTGACAAAAATGGCCTCTGACCTCCCCAGCCCCACAATTCTGTTGTGACTGACCCTGAAACCCATGAAATTCAGGGGCAGACATTGCTTTGGAAGGTTTAGATAAAGCTGACTAACATGGGAAGGGCTCATGGTATGCACCCATCTGAAAAGGTCTGGCAGTTCTTTGGTAGAGGATGCAATTTATTCTGTCCCTCTCTTTCATTGAAATCCTAATCCTTCATATGCTACATAAAGTGGAAACTAAAACGCGCTGCTGATGAATAACTATGTGCCTTTAAAGGGCTGTAACAGTTTCCTAATCTTTATTTTTCAGGTTTTGTAAATTAGAAAAATAAATAAATGTGCTATGTGCAAGTAAAATGAGTGTTCTGCTGTGCTGTGAAGTAAATCTAAGCAGGCTTATACTTTATTACAGAGTTGTAAATCAAGCAAGCCAATGACTCTTTTCATTGGGTTTTTCTGCAAAGCTGCGTTAGTTTACACATGGATCTGACTCAGAAGAAATGGCTGCACACTGGATGGCTGGATTTTGTTACTCCTTGCAGTCCAGTGACTGCGCTGTTCTGGCTTTATATTTCAGTTCTTGTGGCAAGAAACGCCTAGGGAGGAAATTCAGGTTCTGGTTTGGGTCTGCATCTTAAACACTGCAGACATGCACCGTCACATCTGACCACCTCAGCGCCCTGTCCCTCTGCAGGTGCAACCTCCCTGGCACTGTCCACTGTGGAACCGGTGATTTGTGAGATGAAAGGTTTCTCTTTTTCACGGAGTACCTCCTGAATTGCACGGATAAATATTTCAAGGAGAGACCGGCCAAAGCTCTGTACGAACATGGGGCTTTTTTTGTTAACTTCAGTATATCATTTTCTGCAATCGGGACAATGAATTTCGATTACAGGGCACCGTAAATATAGAAATACTGTGTATCTGCTCGGTGTAGATTAAACCCACGGTCTTGCAAAACCTTAATAGAGACATGGTTCACCTTTGCCTGGCTCTGCCGATGCAGGCCACCTTCCCCTTCTGCCACTTCCTGAACAAAACGGAGAACTTTCGTGTACCACCAATCGTTCTGGTGAGTTAGACTTGAGGAAAAGGTGGTTGGTTTTGCTGCCAGACGCTGCGGCCCCACTTCAGGGAACACACACAGACTTCGCCCGCGGTGGGAGCCCAGTGACCTAAAGAAAAAGCGGCCAGCCCTGGTTTTGGCAGCCTTCCGCTTTGTGACAGACACGGTGTGGACAGGGCAGGTCGCAGAGAGCACACGATCGGACAAGCCTAAGGAGGAGGGAGGGATGTGCCTGGCAGTGCCCTGCGCCGCTGAGCGTCCCGCGAGCGCGCTGCCGCCGCTCTTCTCGGCGGGAGCCCTCGGGGCTCCGGGCACGGACTGCAGCACCCATCGTGCCCCACGGCAACAAAGCCGCGCTCACCCCGCCGCGCGCCGCAGAGACACATCGGGAGCTGTAGTCCTCTCTCCGTGACGGCCGGCCGGCGGGACGGCAGCCAATAGGAGG
>VZRQ01005530.1:1086915-1144676 GCA_013397975.1 Machaerirhynchus nigripectus | reverse complement strand
CCTGCCCGCCACGGCCCCTGCCCGGCGCAGCCTCCCGGCCCTTCCCGTGCGCTCCGTGCCCGCAGGCCGTGCAGGGCACCGCGGCACTGCCGGGGCGGAGAGGCAGGAGAGTGCCTAGAGGAAAGCAGACTTCCAAGGGAGCACAAAGCCCATTGCCAGGCTCGGCCCCCGGCACCTTCGGTCTTGCGTTCTACGCGCCCTGTGGGTAGTGTAGGTTATCGGCGATCGTGCTGTAAAAGGAGCTGTTTGATAGCGTACATTTGCCTCACAAGTCCTTTAACCTACGTAGCACTGGGCAGGGGATGGACAGAATAACACTGAAGTCTCTTGGGTACCTGCCCACCTGCCTGAGGTGCTGCCCTTTGTGGACAGCCCTTTGTCACCGGGAATAGAGAGGCCTTTCCATCTCCTGGACAGTGACCGTGTCAGCGTGCAGGGAAGGGGGTGTGTGTGAAATGGGCTGACAAACCTCACTTCATTTTTCCGTGTTTCTGGCCAAGCAAAGCGAAAAGGGAAGGTAGCTTAGAGCACGTTGAGCTTTTAGTGCTGGCAGGTATGAAAAAGTAGTAAGGGTCAACTGCTGTCGCAGCCTGATATGTGTGTGCTCAGTCAGGAAGAGAGGGGGTGTACTGCTAGTGTAGGGAAGTGAATTCAGAGCGAAAATAGATGTTGGGTGGATTTTTATATTTTTTATCCACCTAGATTTTAGTAGAGCAGTATAGTCCATTTTGAAAGTTTACGTCTCAAACCATCAGGTGTCTGCCCTTTGTACAGATGTTTGTGTGACTGGTACACAAGTCTCTAAAGCTGGTACTGACTCAGAGTTTGGCTTTGGATGTAATTTAAATGCAGTCATATTGAACTAACTATTGACTGAAATTTAGGAATCTCTTACAGGAACGAGCTTTCAGATTTTTAATTAAAGTTTTGTAGCTTTGTGATTAGGTGAGAAGCCAAATGAATGTGGATGTGATGTGGGTATTCTTCAGCCTCCAAGAGGTGTCCTGAAGTTTGCTGTCTTAAGTGCAATATGTTTTACATCTAACAATGGCAGTAATTGATTCCTTCAGTCAGACTTGAGCTTGTAGAAGAACCTTGAGCAACAGCTTGACATAGGCTGCCTTTGTGCACGTGGAATTCAAAGGTAGAGATTGATGCAGCTGCAGGGCACTTTCTCTGAAGGACTGGTAGATCAGGAGTTGGTGAGACACATCTGTTTTAACTTGCTGACCTCTGAGGTACAGGGGAAGGATTCTGATTGAAGGAACCTTTTATCTCTGTCCTTACTCTTCAAAATGACCCTGTGTTAAATGTGTTCTGTCAAAAAGCATGTACAAGCATAATTTCTTAATTTTGCTGTACTGGATTTTATGCCTTCTCAGCAGCTTTCCCAGATGAATTATTTAGGCTTGAGTTGAATTCTCAAGGACAGAGTGAGAGCTCGTGCAGCTTCTATTCTGACATTTCAAGTATTTGAGTGAAGTCTTAGAGTTAAATGTGTAGCTAAATACTTCTTTAGGAGTGGGATGGGGAACTCTTAATACTGTCTCAATATGAAATTGCTTTACTGTGTTTCTTCTTAGAACTTTTTAATCATATTTCCTGCATCTCTTTTCTGTACACTTTATTACTGGCACGTTGTGGGCCAGCAAAGACTGAGCAGAGTATTCCAGGTTCCAGGGCTTTAGGTTTCCTTAGTTTTTTTCCAAATAACAAATTAAATATGCTTTAATTGAAAAAAAGGACAGATCAAGTGTAGTTCCAAGGTGCAGGTGGCTGTAGAATAACTATAATGAGAGAAATGAATGAAACCTATGAGAATAGGTCTGTTGGTGCTTCTCTGTGCTGTCCTATTTCCAGTGATTATTCCAAATCTCTGTTCCTCTAGTGCTTAGGCTTTTTGTTCTCACTGCGTTGCTTTTGTAAATTTGCAAAACTGTTCCTGTGCAAACATAAAGGTTGCATTCCCTTGGTTAATTGCTCATGGTTTAATGGTCACCTGCTTTTGATTGGCATGTTGCTGAACTCCTGTGGTCCAGTTGGGAGCCCTGTAAGAGAGAGGAAGGGGATTATTTGCCTACTATTGAGAGAGGAAGAGAATGATTTTCCTACCATCCTAAAGGCTCTAACTGATGTTGGTAACCTTTGGTGGTTGGGTAGATGTCCAAGGCCTTTCTGTGTAATTGTGAGCTTGGGTCCTGAAAGGTAAGAGGCCCGTGAATGTACTCTGGAAAGTCACTTCTGTTTTGCAGTCACTTGCACGATGTAGCAAGTTGCAGATAAGAAGTAGAAATTGAGATTTTTATTTTCTTGGAAGCTGTTCATCATGCTTGATCATTTAGACTGGAAGTTTTTAAAATGTTAAGAGAACTGTCTGGTATTAGTGCTGTTTTCTTTGACTGTCATAATAGCTTGCCATATGACTAATATTTCACTAATAGCATTCTTCAGGATACTATCATAGAACTAGACCCATCTGCTGTTTGAAGTGTTTAATAAAAAATACGACTTGTTGTTAGGCCACGTCTATCTTCTGCCGGAGAAACAAATACCTTGGTAAAGTGTTTTGGAAACTGCCAGAGCACAGAAACTGGTAGCTTTTGTAACAAGGTTTATTTGATTTGTACTGCTTGTTTTCTGGGCAAGATGATGCTGTGGTGGTTCTGGTTTGGGACAGTCAGAGCAGTCGAAAGCTTGTAAGCAAGATCTGCTTGGGGAAGAATCTGGGTGATGAGGTATGTGTAAAGCACAAGGCTGTAGCTCACATTTTTCACCCTGTCAAGTGCCATGTGTGAGGTGGTTGACTCACATCCCACAGATAAAAGCTTGCTTTGCACCAGTGGTAACTGTGAAACTCTTCACTGGAGTCACTTACTGAAGCTTTTGCTGTTGGGGAGGATGGGAAAAGGATGACATGGTTGTAGCCTCATTATTTGAGTCTGGGTTTAACCAGACTCCTGAAGTTTTTAGTAGTTTTGCAGGTAGTACCTTCTCAGCAGCTTCTGTGCATGTAACAGACACAAACTCTTGTCTTTACTTACAGAATCGGGCCACTTTCAGGTTTGACCCTGCAGATGAAGACAACAGAAAGGTGAGTGAAACAGGCTGTTGAGCTGCATACCTCAATGGGGAAGTATAAAAGAGTAAAGGCAGTCTCTTAACTTAGCTGCCATTGTGAAATGGTGCAAATAATGAGTATAAAATTATATTTTAATTTTTGCTTCTTCAGTCCAAGAGACATGACAACTACACATTCCCTTTTTTTCTGAAAGAGAGATTCCCCTAGCAAAGCCCCCAGTCTTGAATGACAGTAGTTACAGAAAAGCCCATAAATAATTTTGGTGGGGATAGATTTGAGATGAGGTAGAGTAATAAGGGTAAAGGTACTCTTCTGTATCTACTGAGATGAAATTTTGCAATAGATTTTTCAGTTTTCTTTCTTCTCAGCAGGTAGCAATATGAGAGATGCATTTCTTGTCTATGTGAGATGCTTAAAGAGTAGTAGAGATTAAGATGAAGGGATAAGTACAGAAGAAAGCTATTAAGGTGTAAGGAAGACAGGGTTGCAGAAGCCTCTTATTCCAAAGGTGGCTGTAATCAGTGAGATGTGGTACGTGCATGTCAGGTGTCAAAGATGGGAAATGTGTATTGAGCTGCACAGGGGTGTTGGGGCTTAACACATCCCTTGGGATCCTTCCACAGCCTTGCATTTAAAGCTAGGACACGGGTTGTTTTTATTTTTTCCTGTTATTTTTAGGGTGTAATATGTAATAACAAGCCCCTTCCTATCTGTTGTATAATTAGCTTTGGGGCTGATTTGCATATTTATTCAGAAAATGTTCATTAGTGACTGAGGCTGTATGTTTCTGCTATTTCTGGAATAAACTCAAAGCTTGAAATCAGAATTGCAAGGTTCCTACAAGGATAGCTTGTCTGAAACTGGGCACACATTGTTTCATTCCATGATTTTATGCAAAATCTAGATATTTTAAGGGGTTTTTGTGGTAGAAAGGGGTGGAATGATAAGTCTGGCAGTCTTTTGTATTTGCAAACCCATCAGTTGTTTTTGCTGTAATCTTCAGTTGCAATTCCTTATTACACAGAGGACTCAGAGACCTCTTAGCTTTCCTTTATCTGTGGCTTTACTCGAAGCTGACACTCAGTGATGTGATGGACTGTGTGTGTCCTTTCTGATCTGTAGAAGAACTCAGCTGGGAGCTCGACTTGGTGTTCCTGCCTCTCTTTCCTCACCGTCCCTACCATCCCTTTTTACACTGCAAGTGAGCAAATGTCTAGTCTGAAATATTGATTGCCAACTACAGAACATAGGAAAGGAGAAGAGAGCAGAAGCCAAATTGGTAAAAGCCAAATAAAGACAATGAATTTGGAGGGATGCTTGTAAGGTATACAGTATAAGGATTTTTTTCCTGTGGATGGTTGGGTTTGGTTTTTTAGGGTGGGTTGTTTTTTAAACAACCCGTACACACCAGTGACATGCTGAAAATACAAAATATAGAAAGGGCAAAACTATGGCTTGACTAGAAGCTGAGTAAATTGAACAGAGTAAATTGTTCTGCAGTGATATATGGCTATCAAAGCAAGATGCTTTAGGCTATAGCCTAACTAAATCAGCAGTGAGTTTGTGATACTGAATTCCAGGAGGAAAGTAGGTTGTGTCCTCTAGAAGGCAGGAAGAGAGGTAGTGCTATCAAGCTTGTTTATCTGGACATGACCACAGGACTGTAATACATCACAGCATGACAGAAACACAAGATTGTAATGTGAGCTGTCCTTGTACTCGTCCTGGTTGTTTGTTTAATGATGTGTCTGCACTGGCCTGTATATGGTGTTATGGATATCAATCAGATGGCAATCTGTGTTGTACTGTAGATACCAGGAACATCAAGTTGGTGCCAATCCTTAACTTATTATATACCAATAAAAAATAGGAATTTCTGGAAGCCTGTTTTCAGTTTCTGTGTGTAAACAGTATAGAAATTGCTTACCAGAAGTCAATGTGTTCTGGAATAGCAGCTGAAATTAAAGCAGTGGGGTTGTGTCTGAGGAGCATAATGAGCTCCTAGAAATCTAAAATATTTGTCTCAAGCAATCAAAAAGTTGTTGATGGTGTTTTGCTGGAAAAAGTTGAGTCTTTAGAACTGCAACACTTCGCAGCACCATGGCATGGTTGAGACAAACAGTTGGTTCTTTAGGTCTGTTCTGGAATCCACTCCAGAAGATTAATACCTATTAACTTGACCAGGCAGTCACCTTGGAGAGAGTTGTCAGGCATAGTGTCTCCCTCTCTGTGGCACAGCAGGTGCTTCAGCTCAAGCTCACATGTCCTAACACAAAAAGGAAAGGGTTTTTTGGACCACTTAATCCTTACTAATAGCTTTGCTCTCCATTATTTATACTTTGTCAGGGCCAAATACTGCTTCTGAAGTAGCAACACATTTGTGCTGTTTACAGACTTCAAATGGTAAGAAAATTACAGTACTGTCTGTGCCCTGGAAATGTCTGTCAGCACTGCCTGCCTGGTTGGCCATAGCATTCCACAGCTGGAAGTTGCTACAGCACCATTTGCTGTGATATAGCAGACAAAGTAAATCTGTCCAAGATGGCAAGTAAGGCTTTTTTAATTGGATGAAGGCACTGAGTTTGCAAGAGGAAGGGGAGAAAAGGGAAGCAGCAGCCAAATGTAAGACTATGACTTGGAAGCCATATTCTTATCTGAATTGATTGAGCTCTTTTTTTCTTCAGCTCCATATCTTTTTGTCTGCTTCACCTTTTGTAGTACTTGCAACATCTGATTTCTGCTGTATCAGGTCCAGCTCACTGTGTTGGATGTCTAATGGAAATCTTCAGAATTTGAGATCAGTGTTCTTGAGTTATTGTCCAGGTTCAATTTGAACATGATGGATCTAAAATTCAGTGGGAAGAAAATTACCAGAACAGTCTTTTCCCCTTGCATTGCTGAGTGTTTTCAAGGTGTTGAAGTAGCTGGTGGTAAATCTTATCAAATGTATTGTGGGCCTTTCTCTACCAAATAAATTTATGATGTGGGGAGATTCTCTAAGTCTGTGGACAGTACCATATTTCAACTCTGGAAGGATGGAAGGAATGAAGTATGTTGATGGAGCAAGATGCTGTCATGCTTAAATCTTTGAACCTCATTCTTAGATAGTGCTGTTGATGCTGTGATGCTTCACGGAGGTCTGAAGGTTCCTGCAGCCACCAAGGCACAGTTCTTCTCCTCCCAGTAAATTTGTGGGAAGCTTTCAAATTCTGTTAGTGAGTGTCCTGTGAAAATATTAAGCTCAGGTTCTCCTGTGGGCACACTGTGTGGTATGTTAGTATTAGTTGCTGCTGTTACTGCTCTGACTTCACCAAAACCCCGTAGGGAGGGAGTACCAGTCTGGAAGAGGAGAAAAGTACTAAGTAGCCTTCATTAATACTGAGCATTTGTTCTAATTCCCTCTGGTCCTACCCATTGCCATCCAGCATTTTTCAGTTTTTACTGAAATCTCTTAAGGTTCATGACAAGCCAGGGAAACCAATCTCTCCTTTTAACACCCTTCTTTCACCACAGGATTTCAGAGGGTAAAAGGGTTCTCCCTCTCCCTGTCCAGTGAGGTGAGCAAGGAGCAGCTGCACAGGATTTCACCTTTCTGTGACTCTGAAGCAGGTGTTTATTCCACCAGTTCTGACAACAGGGATTGCTCAGTGTGCTCCTCACCTCACCTGCAGAACTGTCGTGCTCTCACATGTTCAAAGCTTCGGCTTGGAGCTGTGCCACGTCAGAGCTGGCAGGCTCCTGCCAGACAGCCAACATCCTGCTGTCAGTGTGGGCTCAACAATGCAGTGCTCCAGTGAAGCAGGCTGAATCCTCAAGGAATACAAGTGTCCACCTTCCCTCCCCACCCACATCTGTCCACAAAGACTAGGCAAAAATTTGTTATGGCCTTCTCAGGAGAGATTATCTAACTGTCCTGTTATTCAGCACACTTGATGAAACATGTTATATAAATCTTGTCTTGACTTCCAGAGAAATGGAAGTTTTAACTAACTTTTCAAATATTCTTGGGCTTACTTTCTGGCTGCCTTGGGTACTTAGCTCTGAAACCTAACAGAAACTTAAACACAGAAACTGAAGATTTGTGCTCCCCTTTCCTTCCCCTCCCCTCCTCCCAACCTAATCAGCCTGTGAACAAAGATAGTGGAAGATAATGGAAGTAAAAAAATCATATTAGCCAAAGCCACACAGCAGGTCTGTGGCTGAGCAAGGGAGAAAACACAGGTCTCTTGTATCTCAGGAGAGGTATTTTTCTGCTGGGCTGTGTTCTTGATGCTTCTTAGCATCAAGACTTTATGCTGTCAGGATAAAGGACTAAAGTGAGTTAATAGTTTATTTGTCAAAACAAGATGACAAATGGGTTCTTCTGGCCTTACTGTTTTAACACAGTATTTAACACTACAGCATAGACAAAAGGAATAATGTGTATTGTTCTGTGTTAATCTTACTATTAGCACAAAAGCTGAGAAATCTTGAATTTTGGAGAAATGAATGGATTTTACAACAAAAAAAAGTTAAAACTAGAAACTGCCTTGAGTCTGTGAACAAGTATAGAAAAAACAATTCTTGCTGTAGCATGGCTGATGGAAGTCAAAATGTTATCTGGATGTCAAAAGGATAGAACCCCAAACGAAGAAATGTTAAAATCTTGCCGTGACTTAAAGGGTAGCAACAAAGCCTCTGAAACTAGAACAATCATCATCCGTGTTGTGGAAGGGGGAGGTACCTTCCTGTCTGAATTTTCACTTGCTTTCATTTCCAACAATATAAATGAAATCTGTGCCCCTTAGTTTATGCCATGCTAATGGCCTGCAGGGTGGTAGAAAGAGCACCACCTAAAGAAAAAGAAAAGCATAATAATGTTTTTGTGGTCACATCTCTTCCTGTTTCTCTTCACTCTGTGCATTGTTTCCCTTGTACCATCAAGGCCAAAACAGAAAGTGTGAAAATGTGCTGTATGGCATTTGGTTTTAGTTGTCTCCAAGGCAATTTCCTAATAGGGTGGATCTTCAAAACTTTCCATGGATAGCTCTGCTATTAAAATCAGATACTCTAGCTTTTCCTGAGCTGCTGATGGCACTTGGGATCAGCCAGCAGTGGTTCACTGTCACAGATATGCTAACTGATTGCTGATTCCTCTAAATTCACTCTGGATGGCTCACTGGGTCTAGCTCCAGAGAACTTTGTCAGCAGTTAAGTTGTAAGCAGGTTGCTATATCCAAAAAAAAAAAAAATCCTATTTCATATCTATGTTTAGTACAACTCTTCAGAGTTAAGACTCTTCTGGTGCTTTGTTTCACTAAGATTTGAAGCCAAGAGATGATTTTATATTTTTAAATTAAATTGCATGTCTTTTACTGTAGGAGGGAAGGTTAGACTTCCACCTCTCATAGCAAGTCAGCAGGAGGTTGGTGCCCTTTGGGTTCCCTCCCGCAGTGCTTTTGACATTTTGCAGTGATGCTTCCATAGCAGCAGGTGGGTAAAACTTAAGAAAAAAGAATTAAAAAATCATTCAGAATTTGAGAAGCTTGGTCTCTTTGCAATCAAATGAGTGTTCAGAATTTGGATAAGTTGTTACAGACCACCTTGTGACAGCCGATACCAACAAGGAAGACAATAACATCGAATTGGAAAGTGCTTAAACACAGAATAAACTGGCATTTTTTTTTGAAGTTCTGTGAACTGTCCATTCAGTTCTGTGTTATTCCTCAAAACTGAACAGACTCCACGCTTCAGCTTGCAAATCAGAGTTAATTGTGTGGAAAACTCTCTTAGCAATGGAAAGTAAACTCTTGCAAGAAGTCAAGCTGTAAGTAGGTAATTTGACTGTGGATCTAAACTGGTCATTTTTTGTTTCCTTGGCATTTTTAGAAACATTTCAAAGATGCCGCCTTCAGAAACATTTAGTTCAGGTCTAGCATACCATGCTCAAGTCAGGGAGCTGTGCAGATTTGTGGGAGCAGCATTAGGTTAATGGTGAGGAATTCTGAGAACTCTGTATTTGAGTATCTTTTTCCAGCCACAGTAAGTACCTATATGCCTGTACACGTGGTCAAATCTGGGGTTTATAGTGTTGTAGGGTATCTGATATTCTGATAAAAATTTCTTATATTGCCTGTGTGATAGTAAGAGGTGGAGCTCATTCCTTGTTTTCAAACTCGTACTGAATTAGTCTAGTCAGGGCTGTGGAGATGCAGTCAAGATCTTGGTTGTCTGGGTGGTGCTTTGGGTGGGCTTAACCCCAGGACAAGCATACTAGAAATCATGTTACGAGTTCCTGCTGTTTGACTTTGTTTACAGATTTTCTTTTAACATTGCTGAAGTTAAAAGAAAACAAGTTGAAATCTTGTGTTGTTTTCTCCCTTATTCTTCTGGAGCGTCTGTTCTAGATGTGCTTTAGACTTAATGTTTGTTGTTGGTTTTGTTAATTTTTTTTTTTTTGCTTTAATTCTAAGTCATCACGATAGTAATATTGGCTTAGATGTCCCAAGTGGAACTTCTATTTTGAACTTTATTGCCAGGGTCCTGGGCTTCTGTGCTCCCCATCTTTTCATTGTGGTGGTGATGGTGAAAAGTGGAATTCTGGAGTCCATTCCTCAAGTTTACTAGTATTCCTATGCTTTTTGTAATCACTTTCTTGATGCAGACTGCCTGAGATCACAGTATGAATTTTATGTCCTAAGCAGACTTCTGCACTAGGGCTATTCAACCCAGTTGCTGCCCTGGCTCCTTTGGTAATTTATTCATGTTGATGGTCAAGACACCAAGCTAGCGAGGTGGAAACATGGAGGAAGTGTGTCCTGGGAGGTACAGTGCAGTTTATATTGTACTGGGAACTCCTTTGTGATGGTACTTCTGACTCTAGTACCCATGAGGAGTAGAGTTGTCTTGAGCTTAAGGCATAAAAACCCATTGGAGTCCTCTCACATCAAACAATCTCCTCTGGCCTGTCTTTCGTCCCCTTTGATTGATTGTCCATTTCTGTTTTACAAAAAGTAATACTCCTGTAATTCACATGTTACTGTTCTGACCTGCAGATTATTGGAGTGTTGTATTTCCTCATGCTGCATTTATATGATTGTTCACCCCTGCAGTCCTGTTAGTATAAAGAATCTGTGAACTATTTTGACATCAAGAACAATCTGTGTTGTTCTTGATGTCAAAAGCATGATTTTTGCTGGTTTGGTAAAACTGCTACAGTCTGTTCAAGTAAGACTGCATTATGTTTCTGTGTCAGAGGTGATATTTTTAAGAGTCTTACTTAAAATGGGAGAAGTCTGTCAATGAGGTTGAAGTGGCCACACAAATTACAGCTGTTACCAAACATGGAGTATGTTAAGTAGCAATTATGTTGGTTGCTTTTTCTCCCAGCTTCCTGACTGAAACAACCTTAACTTAAAATTCTGCAGGTGTTGTAGGTGTGATTGTTGTACTTCGACGTATTTTTAAAACCTTTCACTTCTAGCTTTGTTCCTCTTCTGGAGTTTTTAGTCCTGATACTGTAACTGGCAGTGGTGGGTAAGGCCCTGCCATTTTGGCTTAATGCATTTGCAAATGTTGATGTATTTGGATTGTATCCATGAGGAGAACTGCTTTTGGTGCTCTCTGGAGGCCTTTTGTAACAGTTCATATTTTGAAGAGCTAATATGAAATACCTAGTTTCTCAAGTCAGATAAAAACTCTAAAGTTATATGGAAGCTTAGCAAAATAGTTTCTTATTGCCACCAGTATTTTGACACTAAAACTGTTCCCTTTTTCTTTGCTGCGTTTGCCTAGAAACTGTGTGAGGGAATTCTAAACATCCTTGAAAAAGACACCAAAACTTCATGTCAAGTTGCCTGCCTGGAGGCCCTCCGGATTCTCTCCAGGGACAAGAAGGTTTTAGTGCCTGTAACCACAAAGAGGAACATGCAGATCCTTATGAAACTAGCAAAGCTGGACACTGTGGAAGATCCTTTGGAGAGAGTATCTGAATTTCCTGTGATAGTAGAAGCCTTAAAATGCCTCTGTAACATAATTTTTAATAGTTCAGTTGCACAGAAGCTCAGTTTGGAACTGAATCTTGCAGCGATGCTCTGCAATCTTCTGCAGAAATGTAAGGACCGGCAGCTGGTTGATGACATTAAATGCTTTGATTTGCGTCTCCTCTTCCTCCTGTCACTTCTGCACACAGATATTAGAGCACAGTTGCGTCAGGAACTACAAGGGGTGCAAGTTTTGACTCAGGCTTTGGAGAGTGCCCTGAGTGTAAGATGGACAGAAGAATATAAAGCAGCAGAAGATCGTGACAGGCCTCCTCTGTCTTTGCAAGAGACAGATTGTGCCATTGAGGCTCTAAAGGCTCTGTTTAATGTAACACTTGACAGTTGGAATGTCCACAGCGAGGTAAGGCTTAGCTGAAGTGCTTTTTTCAATTGGTTTTGTTCAGCCTGCAAGAATCAGCAGGTAGATACACAAGAGGTAGTTCCTGTTCCTGTTACTACTTGGGCAAAAAATTTTATCCATTCTTTTTCTATGTAATGGGAAAGTAGCTTGGCTTGCGTAATGCAAGTTAAAACTATTAACATTTCGAATACAAAAATGCAAAAAATACTATTTCATAAAAGTCCTAGATTTACAAAAGAAAATAAATGTCGTTCACTAATAATTAGCTAGCTAGGAAAAACTTAATCTAAATGTACCGGATGGCTGCATCTCTGGAGGTTGTGGACTATGGCAATAGGGTAATAAATAGAGCTGAGAGGACTCCCTGGTTTCTGTCTGTTGTATGATAAGTACGTCAACTCTCATTTTTAACAAATAACTCTGACTAAAGAGTGGTACTGTTTTTAATATCTTTGGCCCATTCTCCCAACACCAGCTTTGGACTTAAACATTATCTTTTAAGATGAGGTCAAGTACAAGAACCAAATACAGTTTCATTGTTATGTCTTATGAGTAAGGTTTATCTTGGTTTGTTTTCGTTATTACATCAGATCTTTTTTTTCCTTAGATAACTGTGCTTCCTATGTGTTGCATCCTTTAATTTATAAACAGAAATTACAAGGATAACTTTGCTGAATAACCTGAGTCTGTGCTACAGCAGGAGAATTATGTAGGGAATCTTTCTTTTTAGTCCACATCACAGTCTCTAGAACAGTGTTTTTTACGTTCTGCTAGACATGGTAAATATGCAGCATATAAAGCTGATCAAAATTCTACAGTAACTAAAAGTTGCAACTAATTGGTCTCTTTAGTGATTGGACTAAACAGCAAATAAGACATTAATTATAACTTTAAGGAATGTAAAACTTGAGAAAAGTCTGAAGTTTATTCTTTGCTTTAATGTCTCAAGGATATGCTGAATAAGAAATCCTGAAATTTAAGATTAAGTGGTGGAGGGATCAGAGAAGCTAATACTTGAATTTCAAGGAAATACAAAGAAAGTGAGCTTTCTTTCTTCTGTTTATATTCCTGACTTAGACCCTTATTAAAAGTACCTTTAACTTTGTCAAAGTTCTTTGTATAGACAAGTGATTGTTTTGGAGGTAAAAAAGCATGTAACACAGTTACATGGAAAGTTGGAAAAAGACACTGTGTTACATGTTCACCTCCTGAGAGGTAAGCTCTTGACATCTGGAAGTTGGTTTACTCTTACAAAACACTGAACCTGGAGAGATGTAAAGCCCAGCTGACTGCAGGAGGGCAGGCAGGAGATGGCATGTGGTTGTGGCTTTATCTGCTGAGGTTTTGTGTGGCTGCTGTCTGTGGAATGAGGGAGGTTTTGTCCTAGAAATCTTTTCCTCCTTGAACAGCCCAAGCATGCATGAAGCCTTTTTTTTTTTTTTAATGAGAGTTTAAGACATCCCAGGGCAGGAGAAGCTTATTTTGTGTTTCGAGATAGAGCTTAGACAATAAGTCTTAACTAGAAACTCCTAAAAGCAGAGAACCTTTAAGTTAAAGAACTTTTTAGTGGCTTTTAGCTGTTAGCCAGATACATTAGGTGACATTCTACTTAGTGAATGTTCCAGTGGCAGTTTTAATGGTCTGGAAGAAGAGTGAAAGGCATGAAGATGCAGAATTTGAAGAGATTCCAAACAGCAGAACACATGGAAAATAAAAGGAGAGCCCAGAGTTTGGGCATGTGGGTAGAAAGCTGAAGAAGATCCACCCTAATGTGGAGAGAACCATTTGAAACAGCAGTATTTAATGCTTAGGGATGGTTTCAAAGTAGCAAAGCCAGACAAGAGCTCAGGTGGTACAGCTGGCAGATTTGGAGGCTGATGCTACAAAAGATGCACTGGGTGCTTTGTGCCAGGTCAAACACTCCAGAACATATGATGGATGCCAAGAAGAGCTGTTGAAAAAGGGTGAGGACAATGACAGGCAATTAAATGATTGCAGTTACTGGTGTACTTGTGTGTGGCTGCTGTCTGGTGGGAGACTGGAATTGGGGATTGCTTGGAGAGAGGAAAAAGTAGGGCAGATGAAGTTGTTGAGAAGTTATTAATGGAATGGAGGAAAGGTATCAAGGGAGCAGAAGCAAGGGAATTAGAAATAAGAGACAGATTGGGTGGAGGGAATGAAACTTGGCAGCAAAAGGCCTAAATGAGGAGAAGACAAATGAAATAAAGAACATGCATAATCTTAAATGGATGAAGAAGTGGCCTGGTGTACATACAAGACGGAAGAGAGTGGTATGTTAGGAATAGTGGTATGGAATTGGGCAAACACTTGTAGCTGGGTTTTCTAGTAATGAAGGCTGATTTAACTGGAGAAACCTCCCCAGTGAGTTTTACAGGGCCTAGTTCAAAGTCAGCTTATGAGAGTTATGTAGCATTAAGCATTCAGTGAACTAAGGTACAGTCCTTGTATTGATAGGGATGGATGTTATGATCTAATAGGTATTTTCCATCTTTAATTTTTATTATTCTAGTGACCTGAAACCCTCACTTGCAATCTTCAAAATGAAAAAATATCTTCATAATTTATATTTATATAGAATGAATCTCATCAATTTCGTTACATGGCTGCCATCCTTCGACACTGCTTATTAACCATGGGCCCCACTGAAGAAAAAACTGAAGAGTTGCACAGGTTGGTAGAATTGCAAAACCAATCTATGTTAAAAGGTTTCTGGTTGGTTGGTTTTCCTAAACAGAAATTTACTTTGCCTAAAATCTAAAGTGGAAATCTGAGAAACAATGAAAAATATTAATTTGGAGCTAATATAGTTAATCTTTTTTTTATGAAAGCTGTTTTCCTCAAATATTGTTTAAACATGTCCAGTTTTCCAGAGAGAAGGTGGCTGGGAGGATTGTTATTTTCTATCTCTGATAATGAAGCTCACCTTTTTAAAATTCTGTTTTTATGTTCATGTGTGTGTATCTGAGGATGAAAATACATATGGAAGTTCTAAGTGTAGTTCAAATTGAAGTGGAATACAACTTCTGTTGTTTTGCACAGAAGCTGGTGGAAACACTGTATTTTGAGATTTCTATATGTAAGTTTTGCAATTCTGATGGATTGGGGTGGAAGTAACAAGTTGATATTTTATCCCAATAGTTCTAGGCTGCTTTATTGGAAGTAAAAATATTTTTTCCTTGCTAATAATACTTTTTTTTCAAAGATGAATGAATCACACAGTTCTAGGTGTGTGGTTTGGTTTTTTTTTTCCTCAGTATTGCACCTAACTATTATGTATTGGCAGCCACTAATTCAATCAAAATTGAGATTATTTGTGGTGAGGTGGTGGTTCTTTGTTTAGTGTTACTGTTCCTTCTGCATGACACCCTTATTTTTTACCAAGTAGGTCAGCTGTTCACTGGGCCTGACAGTACAGTAGCTTCTGTCAGCAATGAAATGTTGCCATTTTCTTCTTCAGAGATGTCTGTATATCTAACTGTAGGATCTTTTGAAGGTCTTCTGAACCAGTCTCTAGGAAGAAGGATAGAGCTTTTCACAACCAGCAATCTTGAAAGTGTTAAATGACCTTGATTAAAATCTTGGAAAGCTCTTAGAGATCAACAGTCTTAGAAGGTGAACACTAAAATCCTACATCAGAGCCCTTCTCAGCTGGTTCAGAGTAGTTTGGAATAATTTAGGATACTGCTGCAGTAGTTGCCATGACTGAAGTTAGTGCTGTGTCCTAAAGGCCAGTTAGTGTTTTCTCTTTGCTGCTGCTGCTTATGGTGGGTGCTTTGTGCTCTCGGCGTCCTTTAAGGGAGGGACTGGCAGGAATAAAATCCCTACTGCTGGGAGAATTTAACAGTTTTGGATAAAATCAACAATTACAAGAGAGAGTTACGGGTATTATTATACAGCTGATGCTCTTTGCAAACTCTGTTTCCTTGTCTAGAAATCTGACTAGTCTGATCACCCTGTTAAATATATTATTGCCCTGTAAAATTTAATTATCTTGTGCTATTGCAAAGGGATGGAAGTGATGCAGGTCCTTTTGGTTTTAGCTTTTGCAAACACTTGCAGATGAGATCCAGAAAGGGCTGTACATAAAGAAGTAGGCAGCTGTGAAGATGATGTAGTGGTGGTGTGATTTCTGCCCTTGCTTTTTCAGTCACAAGGGAGATTTTTCGTAGCGGTGCTGCCCACGTGGGCCTTATGGAGACACTTAAGTCAAAGCAAAGGCTCTCCATAATTCTGAGGGGGAAGCAGGAAAGAAATGAGGACAAACATCACTGCCTTGAGTCACTTCAGTTGTTCCCCCTTCTCCAGCAGACTCAGTGTAGCACTGCATCAGTCTTTCTGCTATGCTGAGAAAACAACTTTGTCCCTCAGTTAGCAACCTGTAGCTGGTTAAGTTAGCTGAAGAGTAAAGAAGCATCATTGCATGTGGTATTCCATCTTGATTTACATGCTACGAGAGCACTGTGCAGGATTTGGCTGCTGCAGTTGAAATATATCAGCCTTTTTGCAGAACTTGAGTTTTGTCTTTGAATGCTACAAGGATGCAATAAAAACTGAATAGGCTTTTCCACCAAGATTGTTCATCACAAGGCAACTCTGGAATAGAAAAGCTATACTCAGAAGTAATGCCCTGCAAATCCTCAAAGGGATTTGGGCCTGCATCAGAGGGCCCCACTCCAGTCCACTGATATATTTGGACAAGCAAGACTTAGTGCTTGATAGAAGCTTCACTAGCAAATGAGTGAACTGTTGTTAGCACTCTGTAGCTAAAAAAGAGAGGCTGTGTCATCATTTAGGCCGTTCAGCGTGCTGGACTCTGAGCATGCAATCTGTATTGCCAGAGATGAAGTGTGAGTTGGAGAGCAGAGCACAACTTCCAGCTCTGCTTTCCACCTGGAGCCTATCAGTAAGGCAATTATGAAAACTGTTAAAAATAAAATAAAATATAAACAGTGGTGAATGCAGAATAAACTTTAAGAAGCATGAGGGAGATATAAATATATTTCTTAGGATTGCTGATCACTTGCACTTCCCTAATTTTGTAAATCTGCAGAACCTAAGATGCTTCAGTGAAAGGTTCGGGCAGCCTGTTAAAGATGAATCATTTGGATGCCCGTGCTCTGAATGTGTAAGTTGAGGATTTATTTTAGGGGAACACTGAGTGTTGGATACATGCCCTGAGCTATGATGTACTGATTGTCAGTGTGACTATTTCTAATAAAAAAGCAGAAGTTAGCCAGAAAAATATCGTAACTGCTTTAGTACCCAGTACTGTCATTGTGGTTCTGTTGCATCATTACTTAATGTTTGAATATGAACAGCTTAAGGTACCACGTATTAGAGTGAGTGCCATTTTTGCCCATTAACAAGGTTTTAATCAAGGCATTCACTGGCTCTAAATAGGCCTTTGCTTCTGAATTTGCATATCAGGAGGGGGCTGGGAGCATGAGTGGGTGGATGTCATGTCCCAGTGATTAATGATTTCTAGGAAGCCAAAAAGGGGAGAGTAATATACGCAGTATTTCTACCCCCTGGAGTAGGAATGCAAACACTATTGTGCGTATCTGTGCATAGTCACTGACTTCCTGGTAGCTGGAGAATTTCATACACTCCTCTGCCACAAATAAAACTGTCAGTGGACTGACAAAGATCAGAAAGCCGGGCTTCATTTATTGAAAAGAATAGCTCAGACACAGTGATCCAGAAAATTAATTTTGTAGGTGTTTGGGAACTTAGTTGTTTAATAAGAAACTGGTAAAAAGAGAACTTTTGATGAAAGGCCTGAAGCCACCAAATATTTGTTGAATTTCAGTCTGTTTTGTTTCTGGCTATTCCTGAATTATTGGAGAGGAATAACTTCTGTGATATAAAAGACATATCTTGAACAGGAATTAGAAACAAAACAAAGGGAACAAGCGCTCCCAAAAGTAATAGTTTTCTGAATTTCAATTACTAAAAGAGCAAAAGGGAGATGGCACAGTGTGGGACAGCCACCCAGTCTGATCAAACCAGAACCAGCACATTTGTTAAAAATCCCGTCATGGTCTGATGGCCATGATTTGCTTTCCTTTTGCTAATTCTTTGTTAGAATTGTATTACTAACTTAGAAACAGAGGGCAGCTTCTAAGTAGATATTATTAAAAGTTGTAAATGAAGTTGTTTGAAAAGTTTTCTCCATTCTTGGAACACTTCAGTAGTCCTTGAAACATCCATGCTTATTGGTTCATTGATAGCTTTGAGGTCTGCATGGGTAAGCCTGAATAGTTTTGTGCTATTTCTAAATACATCCATTTGTAAGTTTAGTTGGACATCAGCAAGTAAATAATGACAGAATTCTAATTTTTGCAGCATCTGCAAAATGCACAAGCCCAAGTCTGTACAGTGAGAGCAGGGTAGATAGCAAACAAGGGATGTGTACCCCACAAGAGACCCTTGCAAAGTAAGTTCCACCTTACTCCATTAAAGAGGAGGGAGGGACCCTGTGGTCTAATTGTGAAATCACTTAATGGCTCTTTGGAAATGCTCCTCTTTGTGTGTTGTAGAATGAGAACACTGCCAGTTACTGAAGGGTGGTGCTTGGTAAATAAACCCGAGTCTATTCTTAATGTGTCAAAAGCCTTCTGTATTTCGTATATACTGCAAGCTAAATAAAAGTGAAAATATTTCAAGGGACCTAAAGAACGGCCACCATGCCCCCCGTTACAGCAGGAGGAAATGTTGTCTGTATTGTATTTTGTCACATTAATGTTGGTAGTGTGGATGAGTGGTAAAATGTTTTAAGTTTTAAGGAGGAAAGAACTCTGACCACTGCAAATCAATGTGAGAGTTCCCCCTGCTGTCCTGCAAGATCAGCTGCTGTAGCTTGCTGCTGGAAGCTGTGCCTTATCCATGGGATGGGATACTGTGGGGGCTGGAAGTAATACTGCACTGCTGCTTTTTGAGCTTTTTGTCTTTCTTTTTCCTTGTTTGTTCCAAGAGCCAGCACTCAGGCGATAATGCAGGCCACCTTCTTTAAAACCCAGAGAGAAGAAAATAAAGCATTGTTTGAGTTGTAGGGTCTCCTTTTGATTGCAGTTGTACAAGCAGTTTATGGTGAGTTGTACTCTGTTTTTAATTGTTTCTTCCAAATGAATAATGAATTTTTAAAATCTGTTTCAGCAACGCAATCAACCTTTTAAGCAATGTGCCTGTTTCTTGCTTGGATGTTCTTATTAATCCATCGTCCCAAGAGGAAACAGATATAAAATACAATGGTATGAATATGGGAGCTATTCAGATTTTACTGGATTTCATGGAGAAGAGAATAGACAAGGTATGGACTGCAGGGATTTTTCACACAAGGGGCCTCTTTCACTAAAGCAAAAAGTGCACATATATCAAGCTTTGTATAAACATTTCAGCCAGTACTTAGCACAAATATGGATGTCCTTCCTTCTAGATTGTGAAACACCTCAAAATAAACAAATTCCTGTGAATATCTGAAGCTATTTGCTTATGTGTGTCTGAGGGTGAACTTCTGGCTCTTTGTTTGTGTAAAGTCCATATTTTGGCTGTCATATAGAACTTTACTGAAGTGTTCGTAGAATTCGAAAAGGAGAAGTTTAGTCTTAAAATGTGTTATTTGTATTTGGTTTTATTTTAGGGAAGCAGCTATAGAGAAGGCCTGACTCCAGTTCTCAGTTTATTAACTGGATGCTGCCGAACTCACAGGAATATCAGGAAGTTTATCAAAGCTCAGGTAAGTAAAAAATTCATCAAAATTTGAATACGAAGCAAATGATGAACTTTGAGGTTTGTACACCAGTGCAGGACAGTGCTATAGAAATAATTGTTCAGTCATGTAAATCAATACATAGTATGGCCTGAGTTCCATGATACATTTTGTAGAGCTGTTAAGTAATAACATCAGGGATATATTGTAAAGCTGTGTTAATGTGAGTCACCACGGATCGTGTGAGGCAGGTAAAAAACTCAGCAAGGTCTGTTCCCTGACATCCAGCATATAAAAAACATTTCAGTGCAGTTAATTAAACTTTGCAAAGCTGTGTGGTGGCCAGTGACAATGCAGGTGTTTTGATGGGTTGTGCTTGAGGTTTAGTTTTACCTCAGCAGGAAGGACTTACTGGGATTAAGACTTGTGTACCAGTGTGTATCAACTATCCTGTCAGAGTAAAACTGTCCCTGGACAGAGGCACACATCATCACTTTGTCTCTTAAAATAAGAGCTGTTTATTACAGTATGGACAGTATGGCTTTTTACAGGGAAAAAGAATTCTGTGCCACGGTTAAAGACCTAAAAGGATCTGTGTAGCTTCATGGTTGAGTGTGGAGTTTTCTGTTTATTTTGCTGCTTTTCCCGAGGTCAAGTGGAGAGAAGTTAAAAGATGAGCAAGAGAAAGAAATTGCTCCTCTGGTTTCTGCTGTCTTTCTCCTAAGCTGGAGTGACTTTTGAGTTGCATCCCAGATCAAAGCTGTGCCTGAATTCATACATGGAGTTTAAAATGAAAAAGAGCATATATTTTCTGCCTCTTTCATCTATACCAGAAAAGGGGTTTTGAGGAATTTAAGGAAGTCATTCTTGTTGTTTTTGTCTTCATTCACAGCAGTTCATTTTTAGGATACTTTGCTGATCTGTTAACTTAAAAAGAAAAAAAAAAAGTTGCAGAGCCAAGTGTTCAGAAGCTAGAAAATGAAGTTGTCTGCATGTTTTTACGACATCTCGGCATCTCGATGTCAGGATATAATTGCATGCTGACTCCTGCCACAGGACCACTGCCTCATATAGTGCAGAGAATGGATGGATGTTGCTGACTTCATGACTGGACGTTTGATATTTTGAATTACCCCCATTGTTAAGTGCTGGCCTTGGGCTTTATTTATTGTGTGCTATTCAAATTGTGATCCGAAGACAGGATGATTGATTTCCTCATGGACTGTCCTATGGCACTCATCACTGTATTAGTATTAGAGTACTCTAAAAACATTAATTCATTCTTACAACACACTGGGAAATGGCAGTCATGGTAGTATCCCCATTGGGGGGAGTAAGCAGGGACAAAGTAAAATGTTTTTGCTAATTGTTTGAATACTTAGCTTGGAAAAGACAGGGTGTGTTTTATCCAAAGCAGTCAGTAGTGTAGCATTCATGTAAGGATCAGTTCCCAGTGAGTCCAATTTCAGTAGTAATTGTGCTCTAATTTTGCACAGGACATGACACTTTACGTTAGACACTTAGAAGACAAAGGACCTGCAATTTCTTATGACAATTAGTGACATACTTTGTTGTATTCCCTAGTAAAATATCAAAGATCTATAATTCTTATTAGAGTCTTCAGATCATTAGGTATTTCATATTATGGCTCATATTTGTTTGCAGACCATATCATATATCCTGTGAATGCGAAAAAATCTACCTAAAAAATTACACACAAGGAGGCAGAAGTTAGTTTGCCAAAAAAGCCATCATTCATGCATCTCCTGCCTTTCTTGAGGGTTGAAGTTAACAATACTAATGACCTTTAATGAAAAAATAGTGTGTTTGAGGAAATGTTAAGTAGTGATTTCTCCAAAATATTTCTGGAATTTAGCTTGAGCTTTTATAAGTGTTTTCTGGTTGAAGTATGCATTTCCTCTATATGCAGAGCCCATTTTTGAAATTTAGTAGTAGAAACTTGTAGTAGAACTTGCAATGTACTTACTTTTCTCCTTTTTCATTATAAGCATATCATTGTTTGATATAAACTACACAGCATTTTAAGAGTGTAAGTTCCCTTAAGCTGGTATTTCTAATACCTTTACCAGATACATGAGCAAAACAGAAGAAACAGAGAACATGAGGTTATGGCTTCCTGTTGACCAACGCTTTTGGGACACCCATTTGTGCTCATAAACTCCTAATAATTGTATTTTTAAAGTCTTCATGTGAGACTGATTATTTTTCTGCCCAAAATGACAGCCCAGAAAATGCAAATATATTAAGAAGCAGAGTCACTAGTAATGCACATGGGCGTAGTTGTCTGATTTTATTGCCTTTTTTTTTTTTTTTTGAAGGACAGGATATTTTTTTATTCTGTTGACTGCATTTGTTTTTGCAAGTATTGGGTAGATATTTCCCTGCATTTTATGCTGTTCTTCCCTTTCTTTTGTGCTGCCAGGTACTGCCTCCATTAAGAGATGTCTCAAACCGTCCTGAAGTTGGCACAACAGTTAGGAACAAACTCGTGCGCCTTATGACACACGTTGACCTCGGAGTAAAGCAAATTGCAGCAGAGTTTCTTTTTGTTCTTTGTAAAGAGAGAGGTAAAAATTGCTTTTTCTTCTCCCTTTTGTATAAGGTCTTGCTGTCATTGGTATATTTGCCTCTTGCTGTAACTCTCAATTCTCGTAGCACTCTGGTGGGGTTTGTTTTGTAGCTGATTACAGCTGAATAATTTTCTGTCTCCTCTTTGCAGTTGATAGCTTATTGAAATACACAGGCTACGGTAACGCAGCAGGATTGCTGGCAGCCAGGGGCCTGCTGGCAGGAGGAAGAGGAGATCATTGGTACTCAGATGATGAAGATACAGACACAGAAGAATACAAATCTGCAAAGCCAAAGTATAGTACTGTTTTCAATTCCACATATCCTGTTGCATTTTGAATTCTTTTGACATAATTGTTTTGGTTTTTTACCTTTTTCAGAGAGGCCAATTTTGGAATGATATGTGCTTGTATTAACTCTTGTCTTCTGCTGATTTCATGGTCTAATTATTGAGAAACCAACCTTTAATAGTGACCATCATGTAGTCACATATGGTTGCAGAGGGGAAAAAAGTCACTATGAGAATGATTTAACATCAGTCTGAATAACCACTTAAAATTCAAGAGTGGAAAGAGATTTTTAAGAAAACTATAGGAAAAAAATATAGTAATAAACTTAGCAAGGATGGGTTTTGTCCCAGATTTTTGAGGAACTCCCATGAAGTTGCTATTGCCTTAACAATTGTTTGTGAACAATTGATTGTGAACAATCTCTGTAATGGAGAAAGTAATGGTGTCAGATATGGCTAAGGGTTTTCATCAAACTTTGTTAAAAAGGAGCAAGCCAGTAGGTCTAGTTTCAGTTTTGACTGAGTTTCAGATTGCCTGGTACTAAAATTTTTCTAAAGAATCAAGTAGGTTGCATATGTAAATATGGAAGGAGCAAAATAACGTCTATAGAAGTCATGCGTCAGGAATCCAGTATATTTGTGTGAAGGATTCAGTGACCACATAGAAGCTCTGTTGATCTGTATTAATTGTTATTGATTGGGTGTTAGAGGTTTTAGTTTGTCATGTTACATCTAAGATTTGGTGCCATTTTAAGGATGTTCTGAAAATTTTGATAGTGGAGATCTGAAGTGTTAGCATTGTTTTTCTGTTTTGCTCTGTTTCCCTTGAATTACACGGACATGGTTAGGTACATGATGGGGGCTTGTGGTTTATTGAAAGATTCTTATTAAGGTGCATGAATGAAGGACAGGATTAAATGTATGAGAATTAGAGGAATTATGTTGCTTCTATGCTAAGAAATTAACTAAGCCAGGAGGTTTCTCTATTTCTGCACTTCAGGATTTTTTTTTCTTGCTGTTTCTCTCTCTGCTCTTCCTTCAAAAGCCTGACATTCAGTTATATGCATATAAGTAAAACTGTAACATCTGTTTAGTTAAAAGCTAACACTTAAATGAAACATTCAAGACAACTGTCATTTGATTTATGCATCTGATTTTCTGTATTGCTGTTAAAAGTTTGTGATTAGAATGTTTGAAAGGAAAATGTGCCCTGACAGTTTTCTTTAAAACTACTTTGCTTTTGTTGCCATTTCTGTACCACTGTTCACTTATATTAACAGTGAAAGTAAAGCTGGCTTTGTAAATTTTCAAAGTAAAGTAACTTAATCCGATTTGAGCCAAAAATCATCATCATGGAAGGCCAACAGTTAACTAATTTAGCTGAAAATTAACTGGAACCTGTCTGTATTTTTAAAATTGTGCCTGTACAGAATTAGTTTCAGACATGTATCTGTCATTCAGTTCCCTATTTATGTCATCAGTACTAATGACATTGTCATTGTTACCATCATTATTGCCCTGGTTTCAAACTGTTCCTCTATGTGTTCCAACAACAAGAACTACCATCCTGTGCATTTCTGAGTACTGACAAGGCATTAATGCAGTGAATCAACAAGGAGATACAGTCACGATTCATGAGAAAATACTGTATAAATATGAACCTTGGCTATTTATAACAAAACCTTTCATGTGCAGTTCAGACAGTTTTGGTCTTGATGGTTTCTGTGAGTTCTTCCTCTTTCCTGCTGTTAAGATAGAAAATGTACCTATTCCTGCAGAAATGTAAACTGTGTTGTTTTTTTCACCTTCAGCATTAACCTTATCACTGGTCACTTAGAAGAACCAATGCCCAATCCTATGGATGAAATGACAGAAGAACAAAAAGAATATGAAGCTATGAAGCTTGTCAACATGTTCGATAAACTTTCCAGGTATTGCATTTTATCTGCTTTTGAGAGGCAGTTTGTATCCTGGCTCTTTGCTAAGGTCTAGTGCTTCAAAATAGTGCTACAATCAACTTCTCTGCAGGATTAGGACCACTTGAAATGCAGAGAAAAATGTTTAGCACTTCAAAGAAAAGAGTGGTATGTTGCAGGACTTCAGAGGAAACCTCTTATGGAGAGGATTGGACAGAATTGGGAAGATCTGGTGGTGAGGGGAGTTGCCTCCTGAATAGATAGGCTGATGGTAATGAAGAGAATTTCTTCTTTTAAAGTATGGGACACAATCCAGGCGCAAGGCAAGTGTGCTTATTTTCCCCAAGTTAATGAGCAACATCTCGTTGTAACTAGTTATGTCTGCTGCTTATACGAAGAACAAATATAGTGTGAAAATAGTTGTTGTCAGAAACAATAACTTGTATAGTGGAGCAGTTAAAAGGAAATTTACGGTAAGACTTACTGTGGATTTATTAGGTTAAGTGTGGACTGGATTACAAATCAGCCTTTGTAATTTGTGTTATGTGATGAAGGAAATGCCATGAAAGAAATGGGTACTTAGTGTCACATGACGGGGTTACAGTATTGATACAGAGACTTGATATTCAGTTTATAACTTTCTGTGTACAAAAGAACATAGGCCGATGCTGTTATCTCTAGCTTTTTTTCCTCTTTGGCTCAATATGCCTAGAATTTACTGTTTTTTCTTTCCCCATACTTCTAGCCACATTGGAGTGATTGCTTGTACTTTTTTTTTAATCCATAAGTAAAGTTACATTATTGGGAAACACTTACATAATACTAATTTGCCATTGAACTGAGCTGTAGGAGGTAAATATGTAAGTGATCCATTCTTCAAACATTGCAAGACTCAGCAGCTAGAAATGTGCTTGTTTTGTGAGAGTCTATAGATAGTCAGCTAACAAGATCTATTGAGAGAAATTCAGCAAAACAACTATTTTTTACATCTCTGTTAAAGATTAGGAATATAGCAAAAGATACGAGAGAATCTGGATTTTACCTTTGCTGTCAAAAACTGAATTACAAGCTGGATCAAAAGCAGGGAAGGGATATGAGACTTTCAATGAAGTAATTGGATATTTTTTCACATTATTTGCATGGAAAGCAAGTGTAGTATGTCACAGTCTTCTTAGGAAAGAGAAGAAAATGCAATGCACGTGTAATCTTAATTGAACTACTCTGTAAAATGGAATCATTGCTATGTTAAACTAGAGAATTAAGATGCTGAGCATCAAGGGCAGCACAATAAAATGACTAAATGGTCTAAAATATTTTTTGAAAGAGAGATTGAGGCTGCAGATAAGCTGAGACTGAAGACAAGTCAGTTGCTGTCAGTGCAGCAGTTGCACAAAAACTCCCAATGGTTACTGTGGCACAAGAGCCCTTTCAGTTTGGAGGGTCGGAGGCACCTGCTGCAGTGCGTGCCATGGGCTGACAATAACTGAGCAGCTGCTGCCCTGTGTCACCACTTATCCTCTTGGCCAGCAGCATTGCTGTCACCTTGGGCTTGCTGTGCCCCTTACATCCACCTGCAGTTTCTTCTATAGCACTTAAACTGCCTCAGGGCTGGCACTCTGTGGTATGGTTTTTGTTTGTTCAGTACTGCGGTTACTGTGGGACAGTGTTGTTGATGTGACCCCTTTAGGTGCTGTGATAACATGAATGCAAAGTCATTTCACTGTTCTTCCCACACTTTTTGTTTTACTAAAAATTGGGGAGGAGGGAAATGCTGTCAGGAAGGAAAAGAATTAGGGAGGCTGTGGGATGTTTTTCATGAATGTAATTGAGTGCAATTGTGGGCCTTGCAGATGTTAACATGGGAAGTTGCCAGTCTTGTATACAAGGAATTAGTAACATGCTGATAGTAGAGGGAGTCCCTCCATGGTTTTGGAATAGGACACTTGTGCTGCCTCCAGCCTCAGCCCTTCAGTGCTGGGAGTTTGCAGACTTTAATCTACATGGAATGCACTTCCTACCCTTGGTTTGCACCCTACAGCTGCAAAGCAGAGGTTGCTTGGTTGGAGTCTTTAGTTGATTCTGGAGTTTGAATCTTGCTTTGAGGCAGAGTGCTTGTGGCAGGTTTCCTGCTTCTGCTGCTCTCTGCTGTCATCATAGGAGGGGAAATGTGCTATGAACAGGTTCAGTTTGGTGCAGTGCTTTGCTTATGAAGGGGAGGAAGTTGAACAAACAGCTTCTTCTCATCTTGAACAAGTTTATATAACTTTGTGTAACCTGAACAGGAGCTTAGAGTAAACTTGTGTGATGTACAGCAAAACAGGTTTGTTTAGTTCACTGGTATTGTCCCAGTAGTGGAAGCTAAGCTTTGAAGAGTTGCCACACTTTTACTGGAGAAAAGTATGAAAAAAAATGTTGAAGGACTGACAAACTTGCTTCCCTCCCTGACTGATGAGGATAATCAGGCCAGTCTGTCACTGGGGTACTCCAGATTTGGCTTTGACTGGCTGACTATCAGAACTCAGAAAACCAATTTGCAAAGCAGTACTACTGCATTGGAAAATTACAGCTTTCATTAATGGCTGCTGAATGTTTACACTGTACCCTTTGTAAAGGTTTATTGAAGCTGTAAGTACAAATGGACATCTTTTCCCTAGTTCCATAATACGTCAGTGGATTTTTGCTTTTCAGATTTCTCTTTATTTTCAGCATTGGCACTGAAAAATTGAAACTTTTTGAGGTCATGTAAAACTGATTTATGCTTCTGGTCATTTCAGGTCATATTTCTAAAGCTTTTCTGTTCTTTTAGATTGTTGGTGTTTGGGTCTGTTCATGAGGTAATTGACCATCAACTAGGCTAAATTAAAATTATTCACCCAGTTTTGATTTCTCAAAATACCTGTAGGAAAGCTGAATATTTTATTGTGAACCCATTTCCCCTGCTCCAGTATTTTAACATAGACTTGGATTCTACAAAAGCTTTTATAGGAATTAATATTTTTCTCAAATTTGGCTGGGTGAGATTACTTTCTAAAATCATGAAATATATACAAATTATAAGTATAAACGAACATGAAAAATCTTGATTACTGCATTTCTTGGGAGATGTATGAGTTACTTAGGCTGATCCTGGATGCCTGAACTTGGCCCTGATGTAACTCTGTGGGTTTTGTCTATGGTTCTTTGAGAATTGTTTTCTGTAAATCAGTGTCCTCTGCACATGATGCACATCTTTGAGCTTTGAAAAACTCCCCAGATCTGCAAGGATTTAACTCAGCCTTCCATTTTTTTGCAAAATATCCAGTTAGCCACCTTAAGTCAGTATTGTATGATATTCTATATAATAGAATAGTCTATATAATAGATTATTGGAGATACTCTGTGTTAATTAAAATGTCTGGGAAAAATGCTAACATTTTTCCTATTATAAATGGTAGGTAGAATTGTATATTAATTGACTAATTTAAAATGTCAGGATGCTTTTTCCAAGCCAACCTTGTATTAATAGCAAGAATTCTTTTGCTGATAAAATGGTCTCCAATTATCACAGCTCGGGTTTTGTTGTACATTGAACAGAAGTCAACAAAATGAGTAAGAGAACCTGTCTAAATAAGGTGCCCTACTCATTAAAAACACAAAATTAATCATAGGATCAATGAAGAAGGCAATGCTACATCGAGTTTGTTTTTTTCTTCCCCTTTCTAATCATAGAACAAAATAATGTTCCCTGAAAGGATCGGAACTATTATGTGGCACTCAATTATAAGGAGGTGAATAGGTCCCCAAGATGCTGTTTTATCAAAGGGGCAGGCTGGTGTTTACATGATGGCTGTTTGATTACAGACACCATCATTAATTCTGTGTGGCAGTGCTGCCCTGCAGCACAGACAGCGGGCAAGAGAGAGTCACCCTTCCAAACAAGGCAATGATTTTTGAGTCGTTATCAAGCTAAATGCAAGCAGGAAGGCAGAACTTGTATGGATATATTTGAAGGGACTCTTGGGAGATCTGGACGTGGAAGAAGAGAATGCATTTTACCAACTGTTTAATTACGGTGTGTTTGTAAGTACACTTGAATAGAATGTTTTGTTTGCATTAGAAAAATGAGTGTTACAAGGTGCATCTGAGTTATGTGGAAGGTCACATAAGGATGTTAAACATGTATAAACACACACATTGTGTGCTTGTATAGATCCTCGTGGATACAGAAGAATTCCCACTGCCATCTACTGGGCCAAGGCCAGTGATGTTCTGCTCTATGGGTGTGCCTATAAACATCCAGTTTTTGGACAGTGAACTGCTTCCTGAGGCTCTACCTGTCAGTTCCTGGCACTTCCCTTCCCACCTTGTCTCTCCCTGTGGACAGTGAGCACATCCTCAGGTAGCCCAGGGTGTCAAAGCACAGCTGAGGTCTCTGAGCAGCCAGAGCTAAATGGGCAAATTGCTGAGGCTGGCAGGGCTGAGACCCTTCCTGCCAGATAAGGAGCAGCTCTGGGGGCTCTTGGTGGTACTGAAGTGTAGCTGAGTGGTGCCTTTGGCAATCCTACCCAAAATTCTGTTATTTAGCAGAAAGTTGTTCTGATCTTAGGAAGCTGGCTTTGTGGGCAGCCTAGACCTTTTCATCTGTTTCCTTCCCTCTGTTTCTCCCTCTTGGAAAACCAGGAGTGAGGTTGTGTGGTGTTCAGAACTTGCAGTCAAGTCGTCACTGACAAAAGGGTGCCAGGCTTGACACTATGTTAGGACTAGATTATGGCTAGAAACAAAATAGGCCGATCCCTGCTTCTCCTCCTTCTTCCTTTGGTGGCTTGGCATATTTCTGTCTTCACACAGTCCAGTTGTGCTGGGTAGCGCTTGCCTGAGGAAGGATGTGTGGAATTCAGCCTCAGAGAACAGCAAACCCCTACCAGCCATCTTTCATCCTGCTCAGGGACTTGCAAAGCAGGAGGCTCAGGCAGGAGCAGAAAGGTACTTGATAAGCATCTTGGTTATTCCGTGCAAGGTGAGCTCAGCCTGGCTCCCATCATTAAAGCCTAAAGCTAAAGTGGGATGTGAAAGTGAGGCTGGAAAAGGGAAGCCTCAGAGAAAGAGCTTTGCCTTTATAGTTGGCAAATGGTGAGATAGGACTTCTTGACCATATTTAAAGACATGAGAATTGTTGTGAGGAGAGGGAGGTCCCCACATAAAGAAACTTTGGGACCTTGTTTTCCTGTGTTTCTCTTTCCTTTTTCATGAACAAATTCTTTCTCTTTCATTAACTGTTACAATTCATTTATTACCAATAATAAATGGTAAATGACTAGAAAATTATGTGATTCCCTGACTTCTGGCTACAATATTAAATGTTGCAATTTGAAAGTATGCTTTGGGATTTTTAAAACAAAAATGCTTTCGGCTTAAAGGGCAAGCAGTGGTGATTTTGTTCTTCGTGGCTACATTTTTGCATTTTAGAGGACATTTGTTTTGTATGATGTTTGAAGTTTGAAAGCCAAAAAGACCTTAGATGTATAGGGTTTTTTCTCTGTGGAAAGAAAAGTCTTTGCTATCAGACACAACTCCAAAGCACTCCATCTTTGGCTTTGGGTAACCGCTGCAGCAGGCAGGGTTCTGGTCCTCTTTGGACCCCAGATTTGCAGTCTTTGTGTTCTGAGCCCTTTCAGTTCTGATTTCAGGTGTTCTTTTGATCTCTTTTCCACACATCTCCAGCAGATTCCCCAAGAGTGCTGTCACTTGGGCAGAATCTGCACACTATGGATTGGACTGCCAGAAGGGAGAGGACTCCCTGACAGTCCTGACGTATCGGGAAGCTCTCTCCAGTCTGTTTAAAGATAGATCCTGCTCACGCACTGAGGGAGAGCCTGGCCTGTGCTCTTTGATCTGGTCTTGCAAACCTCCTTCCCTGGCCTGCAGTTTCCCACCAGACCTGCTCAGCCAAGCCGCAGCAATTGTTTCTGTTGTGGCATTCATGAGTTTATCGCTGTAGGATCTGATTGTCACATCTGCACAAACAGCTGCATTTATCTTGCTGGTCTCTCTTTGAGACTTGATTTAATTGCATCTTGACTGTACAGTGTCTGGAACATGCATGCCTTGTGACTCGGCTGTTGCCTTTCTTGCTGTTTCTGTGGGTGCATCAAGGTTGCATTGATTGCCAGCTGCATACAAGGAATTGTTGTCCCTTTTTTCAGCCAAGGGAGTAGTGCAGACCAGGCAGAGAGCTGGTGAGGTGCCTTTGCTTCCCCACTGAGCGATGCAGCTTTATTGTCCGTGGCTTGGGAGGGTGGTAGATATATGTTAAATTGACAGTTTTACTGGGCTCCCTTTCAACCAAGGGGTAAATTAACATCAAACCTCTGCTCCTTATTTAAGGTGACTCCTGAATATTTAGAGGTATTTTCCCTTTTTTTTTTCCAGCATAAAATCAAAATGTTATCTTTGCCCTTACAGCTTTTGCCATAATCCACATATAAATGAGGTGATAAAAAGTAAGGATTAAATAAATCTTTGCTAATACTTTTTGATTGGCTTAATCAATAATTAATCATCTCTTAGATGAGGCTGTAGTTTGTGGAGTAGATATAATTGGATTAACTGCTGAGCGGCCTTTGGAGCTTTGAAGAGATTAAAATGGCTGTAAATCCTGTAATTAAACTGCCACAAACAAAAGCAATAGTATTAGAATCAGTCAGGTTTTTTTAAATGAATCAGCAAGTCCTTAACACACCCCTAGTAGTGGCGTAGGCAGAGTCTGTTCTCTTAACTGATTTATTTCCTTCAACAAGATGAATATGTATCAAATCATTGTTTTAATTGCTTGGGCATATATTAGCCAAAATGGCAGGTGAAATTTTAGGAAGAACTGGCTGTCAGAGAACTCTTAGAAGAAAAGCTAGTTTGTGTATCCAAAACAGTGAACCTGCTCCTTGTCTTGAGCCTATTAAGCACTGACTTTTCATGGTGTCTTTAATTGGCTAAGTAGGTTTGGTCTACATGAATGAAGTCTTTATCTGTCCTGCTCTTCCCCTCCCACCTATTTGGGAAGGTTTTTTGTGCCTTTTTCTTCAAAACAGAGGGCTTTAGCAGAAATAACTTCCTTTTAGAGGCTCATTATGTACCGAAGCATATACTGTATGTGACTGTATTGTACACATGTGAATTGATATGTGTGCACATGCTAATATGGATTCTCTTTTTCAATCCCTCACAGGGATGAGCTCATAAAGCCAATGGGAGTGCGGCCGGATGGGACAATGGCTCCTTTGGAGGAAGCAGTCAGCCAGTACCATACCAGCAAGCAAGAGAGCTCAGATTCAGACTAAGGCATCACCTGCTTCACTCTCAATTCTCCTCTAATCCACACTTCTCCTTAGAGCCACATCTTTTATCTTCACATTAGCCAGCATCACTTTAACTGTTCTATTATTGGCATATTTAAACGATGGGGCCTGTGCTGTAATGTCTGAATTTTTATTATGTCTGTTTAGAGAATGTATCAATTTATTAGTTTATGATCTTTATTAATTTAAAATTAAACGTATTTCAAAGGGATAAAAAGTGAAAGCCTACAGTGTAAAATAAAGTCCCACTTTCATTTTCCAGAATCCTGTCTTCTGAACTCCGTAGGTTTTCCCATTCTTGATAATCTTTTGTATTGTCTTGCCAGTCTTCCTCTTTATATAATTGTATTAATGAAGCGTGTTTACTTAATGGCATTAGGAGCAGAGGGTGTTTAGACTTAGAAGTCTGATTGACGTTGTGAGGCTGCTTTAGCTGGCGTTGAGCAGTAATTTCAAAGCTCCCCTTTTTAAAGTGCCCTGTGGTTTCTTACTGCTACAAACTTCTCCAGTTAAGCTGCTGCTTAAGATTTTAACAATGTGTCAGTGACAGACTGCTTCTAAAACTGCCTTTAAATTGGGAACAAGATGATGTATGTTGTATGTCTTCCCTCCCTCTCTGGGTAAGACCACACGAATATACCCCCTCCTCCCCTCTTTGGTTAAGTAAAAACATCGCTATTGAAAATGGTGTTCAAGTGTTGCACTTAAATGTTGCTGTGAATGGGAGGGGACTGGAGTGCATGTGCCAGTGTTTCACTGCATTGGGGCCTACTTTTGGAGACTAATTGCTATGCCTCACTTGAAGGGAAGTCAAACTAATCAACAAAGAAATACTTCCTGTGAGAACATAGGAAGCAATGGGGTAGAGAATGGGAAGGTGGAAAGGAGAAGAAGTGTCACTTTCAATTCTGTACTCTTTAAAAACAAAGATTAAAGTTTTAGGCGTGCTGCACTGCTGGTGTTGCCTCTTTGCCTGCTTGGTTTCTTTCTGTGTGTTTCTCCCAGCATGAATTACATGCAGCATAATCCATGCCCTAGTTTCTAACTTCCCTCTTCTGTGCAGAAGCTTACACATGCCATTCATGGGAAATGTGTCAGAGGTTGGTGATGGTTCTCCAGTTTGTTTCCTATGACTTGACACTGGTTCTTTGAACTAAGGAAGTTGGTGTTCAAAGACCTTGTAAAGGGAGGATTTGGTATGAAATTGTGCTGTGGTTGCTCATGTGAGGAGCTTCTGCAGATTATCTTAAGTCTTCCAAAAGAACTGAAAAGAAAAATGCACTGCTGTCCATAAGTTTGTGTTTCCAAAGGACACTGCCCAGCCACAGCAATGTCCCTCCTGGTACATATGTAATATGTCATAACTGTTCTGTATAAGTATGTTAGTTATGACATACAGTCATATGTATATGTGACTCCAAAAGAGGAAGGGAGCAGTTGTCCAAGAGCAAGAAATGTGCTTGGCTGCATTGAAGCTGGGTCTCAAAAATGTAATTCCAGGTTTAGCATCATGCACTGACTACTCTGAGCCCAGCACAGGCCAGTATTGAGTGCCCTACGGGTACAAAGAATTTGTGATCCTTTCCTGAGGAGCAAAACTTCCCCAGCTCTGTTAATGAGGAACTGTCTTGGTGTCAGCTGGGGCTGTTTTGTGGGGCTGGGGAAGGAGTTGTTTGTCATGAGCTTCTGTAGGGACTTCTTGCTATAGAGCTCAAAGTACAGAGACTGAAAAAGAGCAAAATCTCAGTTGCTGTTTTACAAGCTGTAGAATACGCTCCTACAATTAGCTGGCTAAAGAGATTAATAAAACAGTAATGGCTCCAGGGACCTTGTTACAAGCAGCATAGCACGAGGCTCTTGTGGTCTTCCTCCTGTCATTTGGCACAGGGCAGCAACATTTGCAATAAATAGTTCTGTTTAGTTTATCTTGGAAAACATGAAGGTTCTACAGACATGAGGTGCTGCTTCAATTAAAAGGGAAAAAAGTGAAGACCAAGCATAGGAGGTTCTGCCTGAACCCTCCAGCTCAAGAATGGATGTCACCAACTGGGTTGCCTGCAGTGCAATGTAGCTAAATGAGTAACTGGCACTGGTGCAGTGCCCCAGAGCATCTCTTGTTCCAAGAGGGTAGTTTGTGGAAAGGCTGCTGCAGGCTTTTTGGCTTTGCAGTGTAACATAGGTCCAAGCTTAGCTGCGCTGGCTGGAGATCTGGGAGTATTTTGGGACAAAGGTCCTTCAAATCAGCAGTGCCTCTGCTTCCTTTTGTGCAGCCTGGTGTTTTCAGCGTAGCTGTGCACGCAGTAGGATTTCTCTTGGATGGGAGTCTGGAGACAAGTGAGGTTTTAGTGGTTAAAAAAAGGAGCTCCCTGAAATTTTTTGTGTACTGTGAAATGGATTTGCTCCTGAATTTATTTTCGAATCTGAACCTCCATAACTGGAGGCTTGGGCAGCTGAGTCTTGTTTAAAGTGACAAACTGGGCAGTGTGGGGAAGGGTGACATTTTACTCCCATCTGAGAGAAATGTCAGTAGATTTTCTAGTGGTGACTGTAAAGGTGTTAGGCAGTGTATTTTGGGGACATGCACCTTTCAGTCCCAAAAAGCCTTCCACAGTCAGTCCCAAACCCAAAATCTTGTGTGTCAGTCTTTACTTTGGCATCAAGAGTCCAAAGCAGCACAGTTCTCATTAAAGCTCATCAATGATTTGGAAGCTTTGCTTGTCTTTGTTTCCCATTAGGGTTATGAAACAAAAGATGATGGGAAATTGCTGAAATTCATCAGAATACTTTGTTCTTTTGCAAAATACTACAGACATATTTGTTTAAATGTTCATGAAAACTTCCTGGCAGGTATTCCCAAATGCTAATCGAAACTTCATGTGCCCCAAAAGTGGTTTTCAGGAAAAATGGTCGTTTACAATCTGTTAAAAATGTTGTGAGAAAATCACCAGAACTTTAAGGACAGTTGCCAAAGAGGAAAACCACATTAGTTTTGATGTCTTGAATGTACAATATGGTTGTATGTGTGTGTGTGGCCAAAGTAGATTTTTTACCCTATATCTTGAGTTTCTCCAAGTACCTGAAAATCTGAAAAGGCTTAAAAAAAAAAAAAAAAAAAAGGAGAACAGTCAGGCAATAGCATATTTCTCTTACAGTTCTTCAAACTGTAACCTTCCCCCTACCTGGGTGAAAAATCAGTTTTCAAAGGTGGCTTTAAGGAAAAGAACATTACAATAAAGCTGTAGCATTAGTGGGTTGCCAAGCACCCTAGTCTGAAAGAGGAAAGCAAACCCCAAAGTATACAAGATCCCAAATCTCCTGAAGGAGCATTCCACAACATTGTACTTCACCTTATTACCACAGAGCAGCTAATAAAATCCTGTGGTTTAATAAGGCTGGCTGTAAAAAGACTCTTCCGCTGTTCAAACAGTTGAGAGCCAGACTTTGCTGGTCTTTGAGCAGCAAGTTAAACAGCTGCCTAGGTCAGATTCTTTTCTGGTCAGGCATGGAAAAGCAGTGATTTAGTAGTAGTGCAAGGATGTGGCTCACTTTTAGACAAAAAAAAAAAAAAAAAGAAAATTAAACCACAAAAAAAAAAAGCAATTTAACCCTACAAATGAAAATCCTTCTTGCATTAACATCTTAGTTACTTGCATGGGTCTGGCTCTTATGGAAAGTGTCAGGGAACATTTCTTGTTCTCCACGCAAAAGCTTTTGCTCATCCTGAAGCTGGTTCTCTCCAAAATACACGTTGCTCTGGTAATGCAGTATTTAGACCAGGAATTTTGGGGGGAATTGATGTCTTTTTGGCTTTTCCATGTATCCTCCAGCTGTGCCTGGGAAGCAGCTCCCTCAGCACTGGAGGAAGAGCAGGCAGAAGAGCCTGGGGAGGCTGTGCTGGAACTCCTTGCTGAGCTGTGGTGCCAGCCTGGGGTGAGCTGGGCCTGGGAGCCCGTCCCGCCTTCCCCTGCTGCCTGAGGGAGCAGGGCGGGCCCGGGGCTGCGGCGGGCCCGGGCAGCAGGGGAAGGCCCAGGTGGATATGAGGTGTGGGAAAAGGTGGTGATTGACTACTCGCAGTAAAGCTGAGTGTTTTTCAGGGCTCCTCCTCTCAGCACAGCAATGCAGGTGAGTCCTGTTAATCATCTGCTTTTCGCTGCTGCTTGGCCCCGTGGAAGGCTGTGCCAGCCTTAGGTTATTGCCCTCGGTTTGGAGGGTCAGTCCCTCACGTGGGAGATGCACTGTGCTGCTGTGCCTTGCTTGTCCTCCTTGAGAGCAAGCCCCTCTTCCTTGCTCTGTACGAGTGAGGAGGAGGAGGGGGTCCCACAAGAAGGGACCAAACTAATTTCTTGGGAAGGAGGTAGGAGCAGCCCTGTCTCCTCTCTATGCAACGCTGGAGTCACTCTGAATTTCCACCATGAGACAGCTCCGAGGGCCCGGCTGACCTGCAGCTACTCCCACCTCACTGGTCTCTGGCTAGGCTTGAGCACAGCAGATGCTGTCTGTGAGTTAGGGAAAAAAACCCGAACCCCAAATCTGCCCATTGCTACAAGCAGTCCTACAGCATCATCTGACAGCACGCGGGTCAGCTCAGCTCTCTGTCCTGGCTGGGAGCTACGGGGTCCAACGGGACCAGGTAAGTTCCTCGAGCGTCCCGGCTTTCTCCAGAGCAAGCGAGAGCACAGATCACTCGGCTGCTGACGTGCCTGGGAATCGATCCCTCCGACAGCATGCCAATCTCTGTGGGGTACCTAGGCAGGCTTTCAGAGGTTGGTGGGGAAGGAATTATTCAGACCACCCATCTTAGCTGGCTAAATTACCCGGGTAGTCTCTTCTAACTCCTTTTCCAGTCACGGATGAGAGAGAGGACAATTCAGAGTAAGGCTAATTTGGGTGCACTGAATGACCCTCTGCAGGAGCTTTGCTTTCCCTCCCTCGACTACAGAGGGAGCCTGGGGAGACCAGCTGGTTACATTTAACTGCTAAATTGGTTGCCAAAAGATGGGTGGTGAGAATTCCTTCCAGTTTTCCCCTTTGCCGTGGACCACACTCTTCCCACAGCAGGATGCTCGCTTGCTCTCTCCTGCAAATTTGGAGACTGCTCAGTGCAGTGGGATACAGGCCCCCAGGAGCCACCACAAGACAGAAGCTGCATCACACCCCTTGGCAGGTACTGTATAATGCTGTGTGCAGGATTTCATGGACTTCCTGCTTAAACAGGTTCTTTAAATCAGCTTTGCTTATGGGAGCCTGTTTAACAACTTGCCTTGGTATAATCCAACTTTTACATACATTCTGAAATTTGAAAAACAAAGTGAAACCTCCAGCAAAAATTTTAACTGGAGAGGGACAGAGAACAGAAAAGACTTCTAAGTTCACTCCAGATGTTACAAATGGAGAGGAAGGTGAAGCCATTCAAAATAAACCCTGCTGAGATTGCCCCTTCCTCTTTGCCTGATAAACCCATTACAAATCAAATGAAAAGCCGCCACGATCATCAGGCTTCAGGACATCCACTAGCCCTCTTTTACATTTTAGAGCTTGTAACAGATGCTGACTGTGGGCATTAGTCCTTGTCTAATCAAAAAGCCCAGTTCTTCATTCTGGAAGCTTAAAATACAAGTTTCTGTCATGTAAAAGCCAACAACTGTAAGAATTCAAACCTGAACCTAAACTGCCAGGATTCTCAGGCTTCAGGATTATTTTATGCTCAAGAAGTGATCTTGCCTGGTAAATCACAGTGCTGTGGCACGTCAGACTTCCAAAGGCATTCAAAAAAACCAGTAGTTTATTAGTGTTTTTTTTCCTTTTTGAGAAGAGACTAGTGACTGGATTCCCTCCTGTTTTCTCAGTCCCCAAATGTTCATAACACCCTGTTGGGGAGGAATAATTCCCATCCAAGTTGTAAAACACACTTATAAGTAGATGGGAAAAGCATGAACAGAGCTGTAAAGAAAACAAAACCGCCAGGAACAAGATCTTATTTTGCATGCTTCTCACTGTTGTATTTTTGCCCCAATTAGCATATTTTAAAGACAAGCCTTTTTTTAAAAAAAATTCTGCTATCTGCCTGAACTGTTCTCAAGCTTTGAACTTTTCCATCCTTTCTATTGATTATGGCCAAGTGACCCATATTTAAAAAGCATTTACAATAAAATTATAGCACTTTCTTTTGTGCTGCCGGCTTTCCCAGTGAAAAGCTAAAATGTTTTAAAATTGTCACTTTTTGACAGAGGTAATGGCTGTAATATATTTAGTCTCTTCCCCCTTGTTGTGCTTAAAATGGCTATGCTAATAAAGGGCACAGCTGTCGATACTTTATGGCCTGCTGGGGGGAAGAGGGGGAACGAAGGCAAAAAACAGATTGACTGTGTGTCAACAAATGCAGCTGGGAAAGAAAAAAAGAAGCCCCTTGAAGGCCCCTGCAACTTAAAGTCCAAGATAAATGATGTCCCTATGCTTAAAAAAAAAAAAATGGAGGTTGGAATTCAATAAAGGGGAACTGAAAAGGAAACTGCTTAAAACTGAAAGCCTTTTCTCTGCCTCTAGACAGCTTACAAGAGAAATGAGCAAAACTGACCACAGAAAGAGGGTGAGCGGCCAAGAAAGAAAACAAAAGCCTATCCTGGAAAATATATTGCATCAAGGAATTATCTGAAGTGCACTGCGGCCGGCGGGCGGAGCGCGTACAGTTTAATGGAGATGCAACAACTTTTACTCGCCGCCGCCTTTGGGGGAGCTGGCAGCTTTGTGCCAGGGAGGGAAAAGGGGAGCTGGAGTTACTCATATCAAAGCAGTAAGAGTGGGACACAAGGGCAGTGGGGTGAGGGTGGCTGTCCCTCCCTGGGGAGCTGGGCTGGGCTGTCCCCATGGCTCCTGCCCTGCCACTGAGACTCACGGCTTGGGGCTGCTCCTGAGGCACGGAGAGAGCAACAGCAGGGCTGGAAGGGGTGCAGGGACGGGCAGCTGGAATTAATGCAGTGAGGAAATGGCAATATTGGGTACAAACCTGCAAGAATCAGGCGGTTTTCATTCCCCAGGTCACGAGGCAGCTGGTTTGCATGGAGGCAAACTCCTAACAAAATAACAAGTGGCAGGGAGCCATTTGTTCATTGTCACTTCTTGGACAATTATGGAAGATGAGGACATTTTTTCCCAGCCTAAGGCAAAATGCCTCTGTAAGTGTGGTTTGTGTTTCCCAGAGGTATCCTGCGAGTATGGGCTGGCTGCACCAATGCTGCCAGAGCTGCTGTATCCACCTGCTGAGAACCAGGGTCCAGGCACTCCCACTGCCTGTTCTGAGCCTGGAAAGAGGCTTCCTGGAAAATAAACCCTTGGCAGCAGGCAAGGCCAGGAGAGCTGGTGAGCCTGCAAATAACCTCTGCTCCTGCATTGGGAGGAGATGCAGCCTGGGGTGGGATGTCCTGCTCTGAGGAGCTGTCTGCTCTTCTCTTTCACTTTCCCACTTCTGTCATTCTTTACTCCCACCACTTCTTAAAATTTATTTTTCATTCGAGGCCTTTTTTTCCTGGTGTGTTGTTCCCATTCAAGAACATCTGGAAAAGGTAGTCAAATGGAAAAAAGAGTTACCTGTTTTCTCAGGTTCTCAGTTTTTGCATATGTGTATGTATTCCCTTTAACCTCTGCAAATTCTGTAAAAATGGGAGGAAGGAAAAAATAAATAACTGAAGACAAGGCAAAACCAAGAAATTGAAAAAATCCTGAAATGAAATGAAACAGTTATGTCAAATTTTTGCTAAAGCAGCAGGACATTAAAATGGCACAGAAAGTTCTCATTTCCTTCTGTAACTGTTTGAAAGAGTTTTAAAAGGCCATAATTTTTACTATTCTTGCTAGATTTCACTTGGTAAAACTCTTGCACCATTACAGGTCAATACCTCCCAGTGATTCTGTGTTTGTGGGATGAACAGTTTGGCTTTGGTTTTCTCCAGAGAAGAGTGGAATTTGGTATGGCTGATGTGCAGGAGGAAAAACTGAAAGGTAGCTGTGCCCAAGGACAGAAGAATTAAGAGATTCCCCCACCCACAACAGGGAATGACTGAGGGAAGCAAACCTCCTTGCCTGTGACAGTGACTCAATATGTGACTCCTACTGCCACTTTGTAGTTGACAGCCGCAAAAAAATGGAGAAAAAGAAGAGAAAACTACCTGAACTCTGAGTGTATGATACGACTGATGTGTCCACTGGTGTGGGTTGGGGTGATTCCACAGCAAAACGTTCCCCTGCAGCTGGGCTGAAGGTGGGAACAGGAGCCCTGCTGGACTAAGAGGTTATGTTATGAGAAGAGGTAATGCTAAAGTTGGTGTGGCACATGTAGCACGGCTGTAAAGTAACTCGGCAGTACCTGAGCTGGAGCTGCTGTTGGAGAACATTCTCCAAAGGAAAACATCCAACAGGGTTCTGGAAGACCTGTGGTCCTGGGGGACTCGATGTCCCACACACCCATGATTTGGGAAACAACCTGAAGGAGCTGGAGGTACCACAGAGCTGGTGTGTGAGGGTCAAAACCAACGAGTTACACAGAGGCTGCATAGTCCCTGCTCAAGGAGTGTGTGAAAGTGCCACTTGCCATGGGGAGCTGATCCCTCCATCCAGTATGGGAGAGACCATGGCTGTGGCCAGCTCCCTGCCCATAACCCATGGATCTGCAGAGGCCTGGAAAACCCAGGGTGATGATTTATGATGGTGCTGCTCAGCACGCCCAGGGGAGGGCTGAAAGGAGGCTGTGTGGGAGCCAGAGCAGATGGTTTTTGTAACTTTTTCTTTGCAGACCAGCACAATTTTCCAGGGGAGATACAAGCCCGGGATAGTAGCTGTTGAGCTCACAGACTTGCTTTGTTTAATTATAATTTGCAGACTGTTTAATAGGGGCCTGGAGACCCCAAGAACCACCAAGAGCCAGAGGTTGACAACCACCAAATATCTCTGTAGGAAGAAGGTATGTAAAACTTTCATTTATTTGGAACTGAGCAATGCTCAAAATAGTATTTCATGTGCATAATTGGGCATTGAAGTGACAGACTGTGAGCTCTGGTGGGCTTGCTGTCATCTGAAGCTCTTTGGTTGGTCAACTTGCTTTGGTTGGTCAACCTGGGCAGCCCTGCCTGCTGCTGCCATGGGTGTTCCATGTGCTGTGAGGGGTCTGGAGACCCTCAAAATTCTGTGCTTTGGACCAGGTACTTCTAATGCAGGTTTTCATGTTAAAGCCTTTCAGGTACTGTGTCTTCCATAGTCCTTCTAAACAAAAAAATCTCAGCAAGCAGCAGGTGAAACTTTACCTCTTGCTTTTAATATTTATTTATAAATTCAGGCACCTTTGGATATTGTCCTCATTTCTTGGTCTGTCAGTTTTAGTGGTTAAGGTTGTCAATACACTGTGCCCCAGCCAGAGCCTGACCTTTGGGGCTGGTGTTAGATCTCTTATTTTCAACCCACGTGGTGTGTGGGTGCCTCTGCTTCCCTCCAGGCTCTGCTTCTCTCTGCTGGTCTCCTTCCACTGCACTTGGGTTTCTCAGAGGTGTCAAGTCACCCAAAATTTAACTAAAGGAGGCAGGGACAGGGGACAAACAGGTTCAAGTGTGCCCCTTGCCTTTATAAAACAGGGAAAAGGGCTTGGGATCAACTGGTACCTTTTTATATCAGGACCTGGGCACAGATTTGTAGGAAATGAGTTTTTCTGGTTCTTGTGTGCAGGAACAGAGGATCTTTTTCAAGTTTCTTCAGTAATTGTTTCATCCTTCTAACAACACCAGCACTGTGTGGAGGCACATGTGTGCTTCTGTCCTTTCCCTGTGTTCCTCCTGGTGGTTTTAAACCTGCTTTAAACCTGGTGGTTTTAAACCAGCTTGAAATGCATCTGTCAGCACAGTGAGGGTGTCAAAGATACATCAATCCCATGTTTAATGAAAATCTGTGCCCTAGAAGAAAAGAGATGTGCAAAATAGGCCCCCTCCAAGGAAAGGGCTCCAGTACATGCTTGCAGTTTGCTGGAGAATTTCCCATGCAAATACCCCAGCTCAGCCAGTCCCCAGGTCCCCATCAGACAAACATCTGCAGGAGGCCAGATGTTAACCCTTCCAACACGCTACAGTAGGTTTTCTCAGCTTCTTCCCTGCTCCTTCTCCTCTCCCTCTCTCTTCTCTCCCACAAAGACAGCCTCTGGCTTTACCTTGCCAGATGTTTGGAGGTGAGTTTAGGGATGCTCAGAGGACATGTGGGGGATGTGCTAGAGCTCAGGGCTGCACCTAAGGCAGGTGTCTCCTGGCTTCTTTGCTCTAGAAAGCAGGTCAGCCCACCCAGGAGACCGGTCTTGGGAGGCATCACTCATGCTCCAGGGCTTCCCATCTCTATACTGACTCCAGAGCAACCTGAAGCGGATCACAGACCTGTATTCCTGACAATTAAACCCTCGAGTTTAATTTTAATACTGCCTCCAACTCTGGTAGTTAGATCCCGACACTTGCTCCCAACAGCTGTTTTTCCAGGTGAACAAGGAGGGCTCTTCGGCCCCACTGCAACCCCTGAGCTGCCTGGTGAGGTGGGAGATGCTGCAGTCAAGGAGCCCAGAGTGACTGTGCCACTCTTGCCCACACTATGACCATGGCCACCCCGTGTTTCCAATTGGGAAAGGAGCTCCCACACACAGCAGCCTGAGACGCGCACACACACACACACACACACACACACACACATGTGGGTGCCTGGGTGTATTTTCAGCTCTGCTGCCAAGCCTTCAGAGTGAGTTATGAGATGGCTGAGAGGGATTTGGTCCAGACTTGTGTCTCTGCCACAAAGCCAGGCTGTGGATCAGCACTGGGCAGGCTCTTCCACCCTCAGCTTGCCCTTAGATGGGGACAGAGCAGCTGCAGGAGCAATTTGTGGTGTAACTGCAGCATGCAGCCATGAAATACCTTCTGCTTGCAGACCCTTGTACTGCCCCAAAGGAATCTGAGCAGATTGTCAAGGGAGACTGTTACAGTGCAGGATCCCAGAAATGTGAAAGGATTTAATCCAAACACTTGAAAGAGTCAAGCCAGTTGGATCCTGACAGGAGGGACATTGGTGCAAAGGCCTTGCTGAGTCTCTGATGCTCAGAAATCTTCCTAACAATCCGTGTGTCATGAATGCTTTGGTGAGGAACTATATAAAAATACCAAAAGTATGTTATGCAATAAGGTGTTTGGGGTCACAGGGAAGACCTTGCAAATCTAGCCATGAGGCATTTGCATGTAAAAAACCCCAAAATTAAAAAAAAAAAAAATTGCAGCTTCTTTCAGCTGCAACCTAAACTTTGTGCTAAGTTAAATCTCCCCAGCCCTGGTCTGATCCCTGTAGCCCCTCCAGGGTTTTCAATGCATCCAACAATGAAAGTGAAATCCAATCCCATCCAATTAGAGGAAAATGAATGGCTCATCTACAATAAATGGGCTCTGAATAACAATAAGCCAACAAGAGAGCAATGAACTGGAGACAGAGTACAATCTTCCTGAATGTTAATCGACAACTAACTCCACAAGCTTCTTAGAGGTGGAAAGAATTGGAGGAAAATAGATTAGGGAAGCTTTAGAGCACGTTGCCTTTTAACTGCTTAGGCCTCACATTTTTACCTAAATACAAGAATGTTTCTAATGCTGCCTTTTGCAGGGTGAAGGATGTGTGTGTGTGTGTGTGTGTGTGTGTGTGTGTGATGGGGGTGTTTATTCTCAAAATTAAATGTTTTCAATTTATTCATAATTTGACATGGTAGGTCCTACTGTGTAGCCTCTAGTATTATTTCATTGTTTCATTTATTCAGAAGGCCATTTTTAAAATTGCAAAGTAAAATGACAGAAGCCTTGGAAAATGCTTTCTGTAGATCTGAGGATCTGAGGAATGGGGCTGAATGAATCCAGGAGTTAGCCTGAGACTGAAGAGAAGCTGGAGAGGTGAAAGAGAAAGGATAAGGCAAACTCTGCAGTTCAGTGGTTGAAGTGCTGTCTGTACCCACAGCTCCCCCAGTGCTGCTCTTTGGTCCCCCCTAGACACTTTTTCATCCTGTCAAGGCCTGAAACACCTGCAGAGCAGCTCAACTGCTGCTTTCCACTGCCCTCAGCCCCACAGGTAATTTTTGTAAAGACAGGGAAGATGCAAGATGTCCTGACCCACCACTAAGAAGCTCCCACAGCCATACAGGCTCCATGTCCAAAGTAACAAGGTCTCACCCAGCTGAGCTGGGTTGCCCATCTTCTCTATTCAGCCCATTAATTCCCTAATAACCTTTGGGGTTTTATCCTCTCCAGAGAGAGAGCTTTTTCAGCTGGCCCAGCACTGCCATCCTCTCCTGCCCACCTTCATCCTCAGGAGCCAACTCAAAGGCCATGGAGGCCAGGTGAGAGCAGCCTCACCTCACTGCAGGCTGGGCTCCCACCTTGGCTGTGGGGGTGGAGGGTTGACCCTCTGGGAAGCGAAGTTCCCCAGTGCTGGTGCTGCCACAAAAGATGGTGTGGAGAGGTCCAAGCAGAAAACAGAATGGAGTAACTTTTAAGGTTTAAATGATTCTGTAAGTTGTATCTTTATCACTTATTCTATTAGCAGGGTTTCATGTGTTGCATTCTTTATCACAAAGGTCTTCCTAGAAGCAGCTCCTAATTTGCTGTCTTGTGTTTTAAAAAGCTAGCAAGCAGGACCATAGAAAACTAATGTCCTTTCTCTTCAAGATGGGAATGAAGAGAGGAGCCATATGCACCTTTCCCTCTCCTGATCTGCTGTACAAGCAAAGGGCCACTTCTTGTATTCTTTCAGAGGAGTAAGAATTTGACAGGCATATAGATAAGCTATTAAGTAATACACATGCAGAGCTAAAGGGAATTTGGAAGGGAGAATTATTAATTTGTAAATTAAATAACAATTTTGTCTCAGTGGCATTAGAACAAATTTCCAAAGACTGTTGTTTGCTGGAACAAAGAAAGGAAAGGAACTGTTAGAAGCAGTTTACACGGCTCAGCTATGAGGGCCTGTGTGTGTAAATAAGACCAGTGTTGGTGCTCAGCAGGCAGCACAGAGAATAATTTTGCTGCAGTGTGCTGGGCATGCTCTGGCCAGCACTTAGGAATAGCATCACACCTTGCCAAAACTTAGCACAGAGAGCAAGAGCTGCCAAGGGGAATTTCAAATTTCACAAATGCCTTTTCTCTATAAACTGACTTTAACTGTGAGACAGGACAAGGCAGTGGCCAATAGAAACCTCTGAGTTTGGCCTTTTGGGGACAAAATAGTGTTCCTTTCCCTTTCATCACCCTCAAAGCATCATCATCCTTCCCCATTTTGCCTCATTCCCTCAGCAGTAAACACAGAGCTTTTGCTGGAGTCTCCCACCTTGTTTTGTTTCTCGGCCTTGGCTGCCACTAACTGCAAAAGTGATTCTTTGGCTAGCTGGGGATTTTCAATGCAAGAGGGTTCTTCTGCAGGTCCTGGGAAAAGTTAGGAGCGCTTTGCTCCCCAGATAAGGTTCAGTAGAACATTCAGCCCAGGCCCAAGCATCTTAAGAAGCATAAAAAATCTTAGCACTCTAGCCTTATTGTGCAAAACTGCATGGCTTTATGCTCATTGTATGACAAAAAGGGAATGGCACCAACAGGTTAAATTGTTGGTCTATAAAACCAGGTTCTGGTAGTCAGTTAACCCCAAGGAGCAGCAGCATCTGTTCCTCATGTTTGTACCTGTGGAGATGGGTACTGCTTATGTAACAAGTGCTGCTCATCGTGGGGAGTCACACTGAAGGTACAAGGTAGGGTAAGGACAACTCTGATGAAAAAAACAATAATCTGTGACAGTTTCAGAGCAGTCATTATCATTTAGAAGAGCAACATCCTGTGAAAACAAATTCCCTTTTCATAGGCGCTCATCACGTTTTCATTTTTTGGCAGAACCAGCTCCACTTGCTCCCGTGACTATAATACCTCCAAAGCACTGCAGCCCAAGAGCTGATGTCCATTTTCTTTTGGCACTGGACTGCCTCTCCCATGAGGACCTGCACCAGGAACTCCTAGGAGGCTCCTGCCCCTGCTTCACACAGTGGGCAGCTGAGATACCCAATGGATGGACAACCTTCTCTCAGCCAGGAGTGCTTCCCCACTGAAGAGTTCAGCATCAGCCCTGGGGTAAGGTTGGCTGCAGTTTGGAGGCTTAGAGCTGCCCCCATGTCCCCATCTCCCTGTGACCTCTGAGTGGCAGCCTGGCCTGCAGCAAGCTGGCTGTGACATTGGCAGAAAAGCACTTAGAACTCGCTTGCAGCAGAAAGGTTAACCTTGCTGGACTACAGAGAGGGCTCTCTGCTGAGCTCTGTGGGATGGATGTTCCCAATATGTTCCTGTCATATTTTGTGTTCCCAGCCTGCTAAAGAGGCTGATGCCCAGAGCAGAGAGCAAGGCCAGCGCTACCCTGGCACTCTCACAGGGCTGGTCCCCCTGGAACAAAGCGCTGTTTGAGACCGGCTTGGGCGGCCCATGGCTCCCTATGGGGATCTCTTCCATTTCAGAGAAATATCTGGCAAATTTTTGCCTTTTCTGTCCTGACATTTGTGACTGTTCCCACGTCAGGAGGGGTAAGTCAGGGACAGACCAAGTCAGGTCCTGCAGCTCCCAGCACAGCGCTAAGACCAGACACCTTCCCCTTGACAAGCTTTATGGATGTTGCATAATTTGTAGGTTGATAATTAATAGCTAACTCCACCTATATGAATCTGCATTTGCTTTCCTCTCTGTTGTTGACTGTCTGGGAAACCAAGCTGGGTGAAAAAGCATTGTAAATAAGGTAAAAACTGTGCTCAGGTAGTTCTTGGAGGGGATGGATGCTCAGATGATTTTTCTAATACTGACATGAACACTTTTACTGACACCAGGAATATCAGTAGTCTGAAGGGGAGTGCTTACTGAGAAGTGTATTGTTTATTAAGCAATACTTTGAAAGAAAAGGATCTGTTTTAGAGAAACACTGGTCTGGGTGGAGGGTTCCTGTGCTGAACTGCATTGTACACATGAAAACAAAAGTGGCCTTATAAGGTTGGGAGATACTGCTCTACTATGAGAGCAGTTGTACCTGTTGTGGCACCTATGCTAAGGAGAGGGTGGGGTTTAATATTTCTCACTTCAGTTATCCCTCTGAAAAAATGGAAGCAGATTTCTGATTTACAACTGGAGCCAAGGCTTGGGCCAGAGCTGGCCCTTTGGGCTGAGGTGTACCACAGTTACTGCAGTATCCATCTCCTTTTTTAACTTCAGGCACTCACCATTTCCCACATTTATCTTATAAATGCATGTTGTTTCGATTCAGATTTATTCCTGGTACTGTCTTTCAAAGTCTCTTGGTAAACCTTTCTGCAATCAGCTCACTTTTATTCGTGTGACTGACTCTATCAACAGTGGCAGACACTTTGTTCCCTTGGATCTTGTAGGGGAGCTCAGCATCCATATCCAGTGTGTCCATCCCCCTCCCAAAATTCAGGAACTAACATAACGCTGCAACACTCCTGCAGCACCACCATCAGCAGGAAGCTCAAACTCAGACCCATCTTTCCTAACATGGAGCTCTGTGCTGCATCTTTATTAGCTGTAGCACTGCAGGAAGGAGCATCTCAGATCTTCATGTGCACCTTTTCTCTGCTCAGCTTGCCTGAAAAGGGAGATTTTAGAATATCTTTGTCCTGGGGCAGCCAGGATTTAGTCTGCAAGCTCCTGCTGCCCCCTCCAATTTCTGAGGTGTTGCAGGCCTGCCACATCCTTAGAGGCTGCCAGAGCGTAGCACAGTTCATTTGAATTTGAATAAAGTACTGAACTTTATTTTGAGCCCTAAAATTCAAATCAGAATGCGATGAGCGCACGCCTGGAGGATATGCATTTTAAAAAGAGCCACTGAGCTCTTTTTTAGAGCTGTCCATGTTTCCCATCTCTCTGGTTTTATCATCTAGAGAGCAAACATGAAAAAAAAAAAAAAAAGAAAAGCCTCTGCTTTAAAACATTTCCCAAAACATGGACCTCACTAGAAGATTTTAACTGGCATTTTTCTGTGACAGGGAAAAAGTGACTCCTTAGAAAATATATCCTTGTTTCCTTTTCATCAGAATAAAATTTTGGTTAACTCAGAGAGGCTACCCTAAATATCTTAAGCTTAAGAAAAAGAAGAAAAACAAAAGGGAAAAAAACCCCCCTAAACCAGAAAAGTTTAATCCCAAATCAGATTTTGAAAATTTGGGCAGAGCTACGTTGTTTTGGAATCACAGTCAAAACTGAAAATTACCTCAAAGTATATATATACATACTTTGAGATAATATACATATATAGTGTATTTATATAGGAAAATAGCTGTCACATTTAGTGGGCGCAGCAAAAAATCCTCAGTAGTTTGTTAGAGAGAAAGAAAAACAACCACTGTGTCCCTGGAGTTATCCAGGGCTCAAAATGGCAAGACTCACCAGGTAATCCTTTTTCAGCAGAGGTTTGCAGAGAAACTATCAAGACAATTCAAGAATAATAAAAACGTTAATTATAGGCTTTGTCTCCCTGCAGAACACATGGACTTTAATGCCTCTTGCAGGGATTTATCACACATGAGAATATGGTATATTTTTTACTGCTCCTTCTTGCTCTTTTACTCATGACATACTGGAGTTTTCCAAACATGATGCTCTCAAAGACTAAATCCCTAGCTGGTAGAAAATAGGATCATGCAGCTAATTCCCTCTGCAGCTATCCTGATTTGCACTGGCTGCAGATCAGTCCTGTTACATTACCTAGGCACAGAGTGGAGCTGCTTTAATTCTTTATTCTTGTTTGATTTCAATTTCAAAAATAAAACTGTCTTACAAAGTACATGTTTACAAGTGAGTCAAAACCCATTACATGGAAACTATTTAATTGTGAGCAGGTTAGATCAGCTTTCCTATGATAACATCTTCTGATATTGGTGTCTCTTTCTTGTTCAGGCTTAAAACTTCTCTTGCAAAATCTCCTTGTATTCCTTTGAACTCCCCTGGGAGATTAAAGAAAAAAACCCTCCAGTTAACACTCCCTCATTTCATTTTTAAAGGTCATGCTTAGAGCTGGCAGTTGTTATAGGAGCTGTCCTCTGTAAAGAAAAGTCTTAACTAGCCAGGCACAGACTTAACCTCAACATGGAAAAACTAACATTGTCACTAGGATATGGAGAAACCATGGTGAAGAACTAGCAACAGCCAGACCACGGCAGAATGAGCAGTCGGCATCTGCTCGGTGGGCCTTTATCATGCAGTGTTGTATGTACGATTCAAAACGCACAGGACGATTGTTGAAATGATGTAGACAAATTGACTCAAATTAGTTTAGCATGGGCCATGCAAAGTTTAAGCTTGTTGAGCCCAGACACATAGCAACAGCTCCGCGAGGCCCCGCGCTCGCGGCGCAGGCACACAACGGGCACTGCAGCCCACGTTCGCGGCGTTTGCTTTTGTGCCTGCCTGCCTCTTTTCTTTCCATTTTGCCCGGCTCTAGACAGTCTTGGCAGAAGCAAACCCTGCTGAAGACTACACTAGCACTGATAATTTTATAGAAGTACTTGGGAGCTTTAATGTCATTTTATACTTCCTTAATCTTTTGACTGTTACTTAATGACAAACAAATCCCCAAAGAACTGGGGAGGTGGGGGGAAGATTAAAAGGATTTTGAGATTGTATTCTCTGCTTTCAGTCAAACTGTCCCAAATCCTGCCAACACAATTCTCCAGTGCCCTATGACACTCCTCCCCAGACCACCAGGAGTGAGTTTCTTATTGTATTTACAGTAATCTAATTACAACAGTTCTTCAATTCACAGCCAGCTTTGGTATACAGACTTTAGCAAGAACTCTCCTCTAGTGCAGATTGCAAACTTTAATCTTTTAAACTAACACAGAACACCCCCCTTCCCCCCCAAAAAATTTCTGAAATGCCTGTGTAAGCTACTAAGATGTATTCCCCCTCCCACACCCGCCAACACTTCGCTCATCTTTTTGTTAAGTTTCTTTTGTGCCAATTGACTGCCTAAGGTAATAAGAGAGTTCCTGAGAGAATATTCTGCAAGGTTATAAAATGATGGTAAAAACAGGTTGCCTGCCAGAAAATTCCTTCTAAAAAAGATATTTCTCTAAATATGTGTAGTTAATTTAGGGTTTTTTTTCAACTTCTGTTCTTTGTAGTTAAAGAAGCAGCTGTGTAGAAAAGATATAGGCTGAACATTTTACTTAAAAATTAAATAGTCTCGACTTAAAATTGTCATTAGTCAAAGCCACTTGATGCAAATCTTAAAGCTGATTACTTTATTTAGAAGAAACATGACAAAAGTAGATGGAGTTTGTACATAATAAAAATGTCAAGAAAATGAAGACAGAAAAGATTGTTTTACATGAAGCAAAATACCAAACAAAAGTACATCCGCAATGCATTAGCAAATCTGGACATTCTCAGTGTGCCATTGCAGCCATCTAGCTCTATACTCAAGTATTGCACTGCTCACTTTCCGTTCCACCGCAGGTTTCCCACTCTGAGCTTTCACAGTACCATCGGGTTTACCAAGACATATCCTCGGCAAGTTGGAGGCAGCTTTTCTCTTCTTGCAGTCTGGCATTTGACTTTGTGAGTTGTGCTCACATACAGTCTATTCTGGAACTCGCTAAAGTTAATGAAATCTTCACTCCCAAAAAAGATTAGGAATAATTTAGGTCTCCCTCATTACTGTGTCCTTTTGAAGATAAGATATACAGAGGGCAGAAATAATGTACGGTCATATTAAATTTATGAGTGTTTCAAATACTCAGTTTGTCCTTCGGAATCTGGTTGGTTGGTTTCTGTGAGACCCATCAATCATTTTGCTTTCTAGTATGTTATCAGCAGTCCTTGTCATGTCGAAATTGTTTTAATATTTAATTCCTCTTGTTGAGATTCATTGCTATGCAAGTGGAAATGAGCTGGCCAGTCAAACCTCAGCTATTTCCTACTGTTTTCTGTAAATCTTGAAAAACTAGGAACACAATAATATCTTTTCTGGTCTCACAATCATTCTTGAGAAACTACTTCTAAAGCACCTTTGTGCTGTTTTCTTCCAAGCAAAATGTCCATGGCAATGCTCGATAAATGATGCAATTAGTTAGCTTGTAAAATCTTCGGGTCTCTAGACAACCTCTATACTCTGTTTAATCCAAAGAACTCAGAATAATGAAATAGCTTTGAAAAGTTCATATGAAAGAGCAAGAAAGAGCAGCTGCATGAAAACCTTCCAACTTCCATCAAGGTGTCTTGCAAACGACAGATTGAATGTAGTAGTTAATTTTTGTGAGATCTAATTTCACTTTTAATCTCCAAGATAATAGATCTAATCCTCACAGTCCAGTAACTTATCAGGTTGGACAATGTATAGGAAATACTCCGACCCTTATAAAAACAAAGTTCTTTACCAGTTTGGGAGATATACTCACGTGAGGGACCCGAGCTCCTCCAATGAAAGGAAAATGCTGCGTTGATGCAACGGGAGGCGTGGAGCAGGCATCCCGAAGTGTATGGATGCCATCTGCTGGCACTAAAGAATATGACCCTCCATCCACCTTTAAGATGGATGTGGAGGGTCAGATCCCATATTTCATATTGGCATGAGCCACTCACGTTATTCTATGTCTCAACTCACGTCAATAGAAGAATTAAATTGAGATTATACAAGCCCTCCGTTAATGGGTATCTCTGTGCTTCAGCATTAGGTTTGTTTAATGTTTTATGTCATCAGGGCTTAGTTACTTAGGAATAGAAGGCATCTCTGCTTGGTTTTGCTGAATATCATGTTTAGATGTACTAATCCTCACAGAATTTTATATCCATTAGGCCATTGTTTCACATGCAGTGCTGCATGGAAAGGGTTCTGCCAGCAAAGCCAGGCTTAGCCCAGGGGATTTAATCTCTCTGGGTTTGTGCCCTTTATTGCAGCAGCGCAAGGCACAACCTTTCTACCTCCAAACTCACAGGACCTGAAAAGTACCAAATATCAAATGGGTTTAGCTTGCCCTTGCATGCCTTTTGGCTCCTGAGCTGTTAAGATTTACAAGCAACTCATTTTCTCTCTCCATAGCATTACTCCAGACATTGTAAGATGTCAGCGTGGATGGAACAGTAGGCATGGGAACCTTCCCAAAGAGGAAGGTGTGTGACCAGGGTGTGTGATTTAATCTGTATAGAAATGGGACTGATTTGGCTGGTTTTGCCTAGAAATGCTAGGGAGAATTTAGAGAGTGTGGTTGTAGTTTATAATCAGAATTATCATATTGTCATTTCATACTCAACAAGTAGAACATTCCTTTCTACATGTTTGATTAATTGTCTTGGGTCTGTGCATGAAGAAAGGGCACCACCTCCATCATACACCCCATAATGTACAGTGGATATGACACACTATATTTTTTCCAAGGATGATCCATTCTTGTGAGGTTTCCCCCATTCCACAGTTCTTCCTAGAAAGATGTCTTCTCTTTCTTTCTTTTTTACTCTAGGCACTTCATGTTGTTAGAGAGGACCCAGAGCCAAGCAGGCTCAGAAGCCTGTCATTATTTAGTGCCCGAACTCTAAACCAGGGTCAGAGCCAACAGCATAGCTAATGATGGGAAGTGGTTAATGAGGGGTCAGCAAAGGGATATGACTAATGAAGGGAAAAGGATTGCAGAGCTGCAAAGTCACTGAGTGCACTGCATGGCAGATAAAAACTGTGTAAGTCCTTGTAACCCCAAGCCCACAGCCATGTTTTGTCCCTCCCACTCCTCATCCTTGTAGCACAGCAAGAATTTCCAAATCACCCATGGCAGGACCTGGCAAAGCTGCAGCTCCTGCTGCTGGAGTTCAGGCTGACCGCACACACTCCATCTCTGACACCCAGCCTCCCCCTGCTCCACACGGAGCTCAACAGGGAGTTGTACTGGGAAGTCCACTAAGCAAGGATGGCAATCCCGTCAATTCTTTCCCCCACAAAAAAGGTGTTCCGTGTCTTCTACAGACTGTTAACTGCATTACAGGAGTGAGTCAGTGCTTTAAAATGTAAGTAATTAATTATGCCGCCATCATCACCACTGTAATTAATTTTTTTTCTTTTCATGAAAAGAGAAAAGAATTAAAGGAATTATAGGGTTTGATTTGAAAAATTGGGAGAAGGAAGAAAACTCCACATAGAGAAGAAGGGTTCTAAACCATTGTGCAGAATTTAGATTTAGTTGTGTACGGGGTTGTATTTGACAAAGTTCAAAGGCTTGAGTCCAGGGTTTGTGAAATCCTTTTATTCCTTTACTTTTGAATATTCCTTTCATTCACTCAGTATGCCAACTGTCAGTATGGAGTGGTCAGGCAGAAATCAGGCACAGCATTAGAAAGCTGTGTCATCAAGTAGTCACTCCTTACCAGTGTCAGTAGGATCTTACTTTTTATTTGAAGTAGGCAACTTGTAGTACAAAATAGACATGAAGGTACTTCTTGTGAGTGTTCCTACACCTATTTTATAATTCTCTGGTTTGTATTTGTCTTTTCATTTGTAGGAATAAACACAGTAAGAACAAAACAGTCTCTGGTATGTCACTATGGTGATATGCGCAACTTGAGAGCCAGTGGCAAGCTGTTGGCTCTCCTGATTAGGAGCAGTGATCAGACCATTTACTGATCTTAAGACATCGAGGAGTGGTTTATTGTTATGCTGCCACCTCTGAAAGGTACCAAGAGGACCTGAAAGCATTTGCTCATCTATAACCTGATAATTAAATAGCTGTAACAAAGTCTGGAGGTCCCTCCTGATTTTCCAAATGCTTGTGTGTTTCACCAGTCCACTGGGAAGAACAAGGAAGCAGAGCAGGGAGTTGAATGTCTAATTAAACTGGTGGAAGGCATCCATTCAGCTGAGCAAAGACCTCTTGGGAGAGAAAAGCAAGGAAAGAGGTGCTCGGTGCCTTTACATGCCTGGGTTTTATCTTTGCTTTGTTTGTAACCTCAAAAACATGGAAGGACTTCTTGCTGTGTAGATCTGTAAATCCGATAATGTTAATGTTTTATTTCATAACAAAAGTGGAGGCATGGTAGAGATAAACCTGAGGAGTGACTTCATGCTAAGCACAGCGTGTTATTTTAAATGTCAACCTCTTGGGGAAGGTTCCCATGCCAACAATTTTCTTTGGAGGCTACGCTATGAAAGTGGGTGAACACACACCCAACTCGTAACTCACTCAACCTTCCACCTGCGTAAAGCAGAGCAAAAAAACTTACGAAAACACACCAGCAAGCTGAGCACACAGCTGGGAAACAGCAAGAAGGACCTTTTATTTAAAATTGAGTAAAACCCCAAAATGTCACGAGAGTTGCTGCACTTCTATGCAGCACACCACACCTAGGAGATTAAACAGCAATACTGTCATTTGTACCTGTTTATTCAAGGCAGGGATCTGACCTTTCCAGGCTCATTTGTTTCAGCAAACTTTGCTCATGCTACTCATGACTGCTCATATTCATAAGGCTTGTAAGATTAGAACATCAAATAATTGCTGATAATATGAAGACAGTGTGATAGAAGGAACAATAGTTTTTCTTATTATGTGATTATCTTTCTCTTTTCTTTAAGGCTCTGAGAAACCGCTTCAATTATTTTGATAATTTTCCTGTCAAAGGTAAATTTTTTAACTGGCCACTGCACTTCTACAGACATGTAGCTTTGCTGTGATCTTTGCAAATCTCAGTGAATACAATAAACCAGGTACTGTAGTTCTACTAAATAATATTATTGTAATTGTTTCATTCAGGGTTTGTCAATGTCCACCCAATCATTTTCTCAGTCGTATGGAAGAAATGCTACCCTGCAGGTTGAGCAACAGATCCAGACTGCTTCAGGGGATGGGTGGCTTCAGTCTTGTCCCTTGACCCCAAAATGACACTGTGGCCTGACCTATAAAATGAGGACAATTAAATCTATTCACTTTTGTAAACACTAGTGCAACACATGGTTGAATAGCACTATGTAAATTTAAAACCTTAATTAAACTGAGGCAGGGCGCCAAGCCATCACAAAGCACACACTACTTGAAACCAGCTCATTAATAGTTCTACTGCTGGAACCAGTTTCTTGATGGCTCAGTAATGAGCTGACTACAATCTGCAAAACCATGTTTCTGGATAATTTTTTTTAAGTATGCAATTATATTGTGATAGTGTCTTGAACTTGTGTGTGCACAGGTAACAAAAAAGATACCTCCAAACTGCCCAAGGCTTAAAATCTGTTATTTTTTATTCACAATTTGTATAACTCTGTAACAAAAAGGAAGGAGGATACTCTGGCTTTTTTGTTGGCACTGCTGTAGTACTTCAGTAGTATGTTTGAGCTGTTACTGCCTGACCCCTCAGCCAAAAATATTGTGCAACCAACTCACTTCTCCAAGTTTCTTCCCTTGCATGCTACAGTCGCCCAGAACTAGCAGACAGTCAGTTTCCTTTTCTATGAGACAAGATGCATCTGCAGGTGAGGCATCACGCTTAACCAAGCATGTCTCTTCATATGCAATGAAGACATTATATGTGTTTGAATGGGGTATGCTGCTCTTTCGTCCCTGCCTGGTTTTGTCAGTAGTAAATCAGGCAGCAGCCTCACTACCAACAAATGTTGGCTATTAACCTCCCTCCCTCCCTCCTTCCTTCCAGCACACTACTAACCTAGGTTATCTACTCAGGGAACATATTTTTAAGCCCCAAGGTAGATTTATATTTGGAATTTGCGAAAGTACAGTCCTTGCCTAATCCCTCTCCATCACACCACAGGCATGGATCTGCGATGGGGAGGTATTCATGGCATACAAGTCAGGAGATGGCATCCCCTAAGGTCCATCTCTGGCCTTGGCTGCTCCACTTCAGAATCTTTAGAAATGGATCAAATGTAACAGCACATCTCACAAGCTTTCCTGTTGCCTTGCCCGTTCAGGTCTGCTGTTGAGCAAACAGTTCAGCTGGAGTTTGTTGTCAGTCACATGCCTCCAGACTTCACCAGACACGTACCAAACACAAACCCCACAGCTCTGACTTTTCACAACAGCTACCTACAACAGGAAAATGGAACTGCAAAGCCTAAGAACTCAGGAGATGTTCTTCACATTTTGAATTAAGTTCTGCACTGAGAGAGAAGGACTCCTTTTAGAGCTCTTTCCTAGGTCTACGTTGAATCCAACACAGTAAAACTCCAACTCTGGCTGTAGTTCCCCACAGCTACTGCAGCAGAAGCAACCACAATCCTCACAATAGAATACAAAATGTATATATTTTGACCTTACTTCAATTATTTTCTGCATTTATAATCATAGTGCATTCACAGACAAAATGTAAAAACCTATAATCTAAATGATGAAGGAACCACTCCTCCACAGGGGAAGACAGAATGTTTTATTTTTTCCATTTTAAAATTGTTAAGAAGGTAATTACATGCTATTTCCAGTGAAAGCATGTTATTTATCTCTCAGAAAGATTCAGTAATACTTAAGAGGTCTTTTCTGAATATACCAACAGTAGACGATCTTTGAGCCTATTTATAAAGAAAACATTCAATGAATGAAAAATTAAATGAGACCAAAAATAGTCACAATGACAACACCTCTGCAACCAAAACCTTTCCCTCAGCTTCAACGTTAGTTTAGCAAAGTAACAGGGACACTGCTCATTTTTCTGTTGTCTGCCGAGATGTCAGCCTGAAGTTATTTCAGTCATTACACCTCTCAGTGAGACTCTTCTCCCTGTAGCTGTGGCTTTACAAGGAACTTGGCTCTTTCTGTTGGCTCAGCAAAACACTTCACCGACCCAACTCCTGTGCTATTCTAAGTCTTTCAGTGTTTGAAAAGAAGAGATGTTAATCTCTGTGATGCCTTTCATTTTCATTTACTAGGAGGCAAAACATTCTTTGATGTCTCGTGCTGTAAAGTTTGAGTGATTACCTCTATTACAGAAAAAAAACTCAAGCAGCAACTCTGCTGCCATGAGAAGCTTCAGGCCTTGCATTCGAAACAGAGCACCGCACGTATAGAAAGCACTGTGTACAGCTGGGCCTTAGGGCAAGGGATTAATAGCAGCTATAAGAAAATATCCGTAATCTCTAAGACTAAAAAGATGTCAACAGTCGCAGGCATTGTCTATCAGAACCAGGCAGGTAAACACTAAATACTAAACACTCTCTGCAAACATAGTTCAGAGAGTCGCGGCCTCCCAGATGGAAATCAAGATCGCAGAGTAGAACTCCTGTGTGTCTGTGTAGTGTTATTTCCAAAGAACATGACTAATTCATGCACTCTGTGTGTCTCCCATATCCTGAAAGAATCCATGGTGTGTTCCCTACCAGACACCACCCTCAGTTTTTCACTTGGATTCTCCCACACTGATGCTTTCACCCATTCAGATCCAAACCAGAGAATATGGATGTTATTCATTCAGCAGGTCAGGAACACCAAGTCCCTGTTATCAGCAAACCCCTCCGAGCTCATGCAGCATTGCTCTCATAGATTACATTGATGCACAAATGAAGGAGGAAGCAGAGGTGGCATTTTACCTATATAACTTTTCTAAACTTGTGAAGCGTTCAATAAGGTATTTAGTATTTCTGTGCTGCTGAGAGCCGTTCTGTTTCTAAACTCAAACTAACTGTGACTTCCCCCTCTCCCTTGGCCATCCGGCATTTCCTTGTCTAACAAACTTGAAAGTCAGTGTTCATCCCCAGGGATCCTTAGGGATGTACATGGAGAGGTGCCAAAGAAGGGGGTGAGCATCAGAAAACCTATCTTTCCCCAGCTATCCTCACTGGTGCAGTTACCAAGAAAGCCATGCCCTTAAACCATGACTACCGCAAATTTATTCTCTGTAGGTGCCATGTGAGAAGCTCAGCTCACTCAAATAGTAGCTGGGATAAAGGGTGCAATGTAAATATTGCTTAACATAAACCCAGATCCTTGGGATTAGTGTCGTGGCTCCACAAGACGCCGCTGGCACTGATCTGGGTGCAGCTCCTTGTCGGAGTGTGCTGCTCTGTGCTGCAGGGAGCTTCTGCAGCCTCCCCGTTGGGCCAACAGCACGGGCTGAGTGCCCCAAAGAACCCCCTCTTCTCCAGGACCTCTCGGCCGAGACGCTCCCCAACCCAACTGAGCGCCACAAGCCAATCTCCTGCGCCCCGAAGCATCTCGGTCAGCTACGGCAACGCCGGCACCGTCCTCTCTGCCCTGCCACTTCTCGGCATCTTCCTCCACCTCGGTGCCCGGCCCCGCAGGACCCACGCCGCCCCCGAGGAAAGAAGGTGCCCCCGGACCCGCGTGGTACACGGGGGTCGGGCGGCGCCCGCCCAGGCCCCCGTGGGGCGCGGCCCCTCCGAGTGACCGGGCGCGGGCGGCGGCGGCGCAGGAGGCGGAGGGGGCGGG
>VZRQ01005530.1:1060633-1086587 GCA_013397975.1 Machaerirhynchus nigripectus | reverse complement strand
ATGCCGCCGCCCTGCGCCGAGATGCCGGCGGTGCCCGCGCCGGCCCGGCGGGGATCACGGGCGGGGGTCGCTGCCGGGCCGCCTCCGCAGCTCCGCCGGGCACGCAGGTAGCTGCAAGGGGAGGACGCGGCGGGGACTGCTGGGTTTCGGCCGCCTGAGGGGAGGGTGGAGCGGCTCCTCGAGTGCGGGACCGCGGGCAGGGTGGGCTGCTCTGCCCTGTCGCTACCACCCTCCCTGGGCCGGACGCCCATGGAGGAGCGGCCCCCGCTCAGCTGGGAGGGAGGGCAGCGGAGGGAGCCGTGCTCGCCTCGGTCTGGCTCCTGGATGGTCTTGTTCTCCCTCGTGAATTTCTCTGACCCAGGAGAAGCTTTGTTTCGGGTTTTCTTATTTTAAACTTTGCAGTGTTCGGGTGTTCGCTGTAGTAACATGCTCTTTGTTTCATCCGTGTCTCTCCAGTCCAGCTTGACGGAGTAGCGTAAGAAGAGTTTTTTTGTGAACTGTTTGGGACGAGCTTAGCGTTCCACACTCCCCTAGCCTAGGCGTTTGTGGTGTGGCCTGGAAATAAAGGCAAGTTATTTTAGCCATATGCCTGGTTCTCGTCATTGTGTGAAGCGCAGAGGCAGCCTCTGTGGATGCAATTAAATGCTTCCTTCTGCTCATTTAATTGGGGTGAAAATGAGAACTCTGAATCAGGATGTCACTCCGTAAGGAACGTAAATACCCAGTGCACGTAGCTGGTTGCAGTGTGTCCACTGTGTTGCTTCAGGCAGCGTGTATGCCCCTGTATAACTGGAGGGGTACGTGCAAGATTGCTTACTTTAGCATGTAAATACTGGTTTGTATGCACGTCAATTTTGAGACTGCTCAGTGAATGTTATCTAGCATATTTTGTAAAGCTTTGTGGTAAACTGTGGTTAAATATTCAGAAAAGTTAGTGTTGCCTCTTCAGTGTAGAAATGGACAGCACTGCAAAAGCGCAAATGGAAAAGTGGTCCTTGTCCAGCAAGTGACCAGGTCTAAATGTCAGGTAGGAGCCAACTAAAGGTGGTGGATGCTAGGGAAAAAAATCTTTATTTTATTAGCAAGGAAGTTCAGAAGCTGTTTTATTGCTCTGGCTGTTAGGCATAGTCAGATTTTATCTTTGAGGGTCTTCAGGAGAAGGAGGTCTGAGACTGATCTGGAGCTCAGGCATTAGGAAAGTGTTAGAAGAAATGGGGAAAAACTGAACTAGCTGAAAATTGAGCTAGCAGGAGGCAGAGGATGATGATACTGGTAAAATGGAGTTTTCATGGTCTTTCTGAAGCTGTGCCATGTACCTTACTGGAATTTACCATGTACTGCTTAGGAATCGGTTTTGGAGAACTAGAAAAGAAGAATTCTGGTTCCTGCTGCCTTTGATCTTGTATCTTGTAAATCCTTGCATCAGAGAAAACTTGATTGCCAACGTCAGTTTCTAGGGTGCTCCCTAGAGGCTCTTCTGGACCCTGGTCTATATTTTAGTTGACAATGATGGAGAAATGGTGGATTCTCCATCCCTGCTGGATAGGATATGGTAATGTCCTGGGCAGAGTTAAGGCTTTTTTTCGCAGAAGATATTATACCTCTCTTGTGCTTTTAATCGTGGTGTGTGTTTGGGTTTTAATACTGATACGTTGCATTACGTTCCCAGCTGTGTTCAGTACCCTGCATACTGCAAGGCTGTTATGTACATTACTTATGGCAACTTCTTTTGGAGGAAGTTGTAGCCCATCCTGCTGTAGGCTTGGAAGTAAGTCATGGTTCACACCTGGAAACTTCTGATCAACTTCTTGTGGTCTTTGCTTGAAAATGCAGTCTTTCATCCATGTGAAGTGGGCATGCTTGCTTCCAAGCCAGTCTTGCTTTGTACATAAATCTGAATTTTGAAACTTGGGTTTTACACAGAAGGCTTGTTGAAATACCAGGTGTGCTCTTGATTTTTAGCTACATCCTTTCTACATGCCTGGATTTGTTTTTTTTTTTTTACTTTGCAGGAGCTCAGTCAACTCTCTCCCTTTCAGTAACAAACTGAAATACACATTTCCATGTTGTCTGTACTCTGAGGGTTGTGTCTGAGAGAACTAAGAGCACTGAGCGCAATTCTGTGGCACATTACAAGCCCTAATCCAAGGAGTAAGGCAGCAAAGCTGATAGTGAGGGGTTGCTTGTGCAGCTTGAAGCAGTACCCTGAAGAGCAGCCATTGGTGGGATTACCTTTTTTGGCTTCATGCTTATTTCCTTGTTTAATTTGGAGAGTACAGCACTGCTTCTCTTCCAAAAATTATTTCTTAAACTATCATACCTAAAAAAATATATTTTTCCGTGTATGTGAAATACATCAGGTTCATTCAGAGATCTGCTGCAGCTGCTGAAAGAGGGAAAGAAGAGCTGTGCATGTGGCAGGGGTTGTTTGTTTTCCATCAGCTCTGTAGCCAGGCTTTCTAACTGCATAGCTGGTAGCCAAAAGGAAGATAACTTTTGTGGTGGAACAAGACAGGGCAATAGGTTTGTTTGCAGCTCTGTCAGGTGAATTGTTCCAGCCCTGGCTGCTGCTGCTGCAGCCATCTGGAGCAGCATTAAGCTGCCAGCTGAAATTGGCCCCATCCTTGGGTTGTTTCATTGCTGCCTGCATATATCTGAGTAGTGGCATTGAAACAAGCCAGTTTTCACTGGCTGCTGCTTGGGCCAGGTTTGCTGTGCTGAGACAGAAGGGCTTTTTGTGTGTAAAGTCAGGAAGACACCAAGAGCATCCGCTGAAACTCGGGAAGTTACACGTCTGTAATGGTTAGAGCCCAGTTCTCAATGGAATGCTAAAACTTTACACAAATTACTGTCCAAGAACTGCAGGCTCATTAAGGAGCATTTGTGTCTTAACATGGATTATCATGCTTTATAGGAATCCTCATGGCAGCACACAGAGCAAGTAAAATTATCTCCATTGCCCAGAAGGAATTTGTGTTTCGGTGACCTAAATCTCTAAAAATTTGGCATTTTAAGGCCATACCAAGTGTGCTTCTTCCATGCTGTAGGGATTTGTATTCCTGATTCCCACTGTACACCCATGGCAGGTATGTGACAGTTGCTGTTTCATAAAATGTCATTAACCTTCTGCCTTTCTCATAGGTGTATGCAGAATACTTTTGTGGAAAGAACTAACTAGAAATCTTCACAAAGGAATATATTTGGTGAGTAAGTTTTATTTTAATCAGCTTTGATGTGAATGTATGTGTGGCTGCGCCATTACCTCTAGAGCTTCTTGGCACTTTCATTCAGGATCTTATAAAACTGTTAATGTTATAAATAGCTCTTGAATTAAAATCCCTCTTCTAAACAATTTCATTTTTTTGGTTTTTTTTACAATAGGGTAAAAAATTGTAAGCTTTCTGTGTATTTCATATTCTGACAATATGGAAGTGTGTTTTCTTTCAAATCAGTTGAGTGACTTCCATTTTTATTTTTAAAATTTTTTTTGTATGAAGGCTGTAATTTATTTTAATGTGTTGTTAGGAAAGATGAGATGTTATGCCTTATCTCTTGAATGAATAGCATCTTCATGAGCACACAGGAAAAAAACCCAAGATGTAGTTTACATTTATGCCTGTTTGAAATCTCTTTTAAGAGCTGGGTTTGCTTCTACTTCTTGACATGGGAAAACACAGATGAAGAAGGAAACTGCAGTGTGCCAGTGATATGATAGGTTTCTGCTTCATGAATGTCCCTTTTGAGTTTTGCTGGGCCTCATGGAGATCCTGCCTCATTCCATGTCATCATTTAATGAAGATGTTAAATGAAGCTGGAGGCTTTTCTGCAGTGACACAAGTTTCTGTGAATTTGGCATCACAGGATGAAAATGCCAAAGAAAGATCTCTTTGCTTGTTTTCTTCTTCCCTTTTTCTTTGCCCAGGCTTAGTGTACTTTGAAGAAGATTCTGAAAAATGTATCAGAAGAGTTCCAAAGTTCAGGTTTCTGATAAATCTTTGCCTTGTTGCATACGCCTGCAGAATTGGTAATCATTGTGACTAATGATTCAGTACATAGTGGGGACTTTGAATCTGCAGCTTCCAAGTTTCCAAAGATCCTTAACCTATAGCATGTCTGAATGACTTAACTCTGCACAAAAGTCTTAAGCTTGCATCTCCAGGTCACTGCCTTCGATTTTAGCTGAGTTGCAATCTCTGTTTGGTCTCATTAATTTTGCTTTCTTCTTCTTTGTGGGGACGCATCTTCAGGGGAAAGCTTGAACAAGATCCTTGTTTAGGATACACTGCAGTCTCATGACCAGGGGATTCTGATGCAAAGCAGGACATAAAAACCTAGATCTTAATAGTCAAAGGAGGCACTGAGTGCTTCCATCTTCATGGTATTATGTAAAATATAGTGAGTGGTTTGTTTTTCTGTCTCCAGTTTTTGAAGAAAAAAGTTACATTCCTACCCTCTTGCTCTGAAGACTAGATGAAGTAATCTGCCACCAAGCAGTTATTCCAGGCCTTTGACCTCCAGTCAATAGAAATACTCATCTTAAGTCTCTGGAGGGGAGCCAGGTTTAAAACATGCTCCTGTGCATATCCTGTTCACCAGATATGCTGCACCTTGTTTAGGACACAGGGTTTTTGGATCACTTTTCTGAGTCTTTCAGGTCTCCTGATGTGTTAAATTGGGTACAAGGATTCTTAATGCAGACTGTAATGTAGATATTTGAAAGTTTTCTGTAGAAGTCCTTTGTTGTATCTTGGTCTTGATTCTGTGATTGTCTGGAGAGCTTCTACAGAAAAACAAAATGACCTGAACTGTGCTTCTGAAGTCTTGTGTGCCAGGCTGTGTTTCGGGTCAGGCTGTGAGCCTTTTCTGACAGTGATGTGGTTCTTGCACACTTGCACTGATATTGTAGAACAGTGAGTAAAACCTAGTACAGGCTGGTTGGGCACATCTCTTGCAGCATCACAGAATCATCAAGGTTGGAAGAGACTTTCAAGATCATCCAGTCCAACCCACCCAGCATCCCTGGAGTGCTTCTAGGATCTGTAGAACTACCCATCATACAGTAGTTTTCAACTTTCTGATCTGAAAACCCCTGAAGACTCCCTTCTGTGTAGAACAAAATCAGTCCTACCAACAGTGGCTTAGTTGCCTTAGCTGCTGTTCTCAGGCAGTGTAGTTCTCTGTTGACTTTTGGGGTCTGAAAGCAGCAGGTTGCCAGTGCCTGGGCTGCAGAAGATAGACCACTGGGCTCTGTGTAGTTGTGAGTGAAGTATTTCTGTTGCAATTGTGTTAAACTAGTGCATGTGAATTACATGTATTGCGTAATATTCCTGTCTAACTTCTAAGGAGAAGCTTGGGGTCAAGTATTATGTAACTATGAAGTTCTAGGGAAGGTAATGGGAAAGAATGCCTAAACTGAACCACTTCTTGTATATAGTGCTGTGATTTTGTATGTGCTGCTATTTTTTTTTTCTAATATACTTTTTAACTAGACTAGAAACTCTGCTGTGAAATTCCCTTGCCAATACATTGCTTTGTTCATTTAGCTTTGCGGGAACTGAAACCAAATCTGACAGCCTAAACTAGACTGTGGAGAGTTATGAAAGCTTCCCTTACCTGTCTGGTCTGCCAGTCTGACTCTTTCTATTGGACAAGTCTTATCTTAATTAAATACTGGTATTATGTCATGTACAACAGATTCTAGGGGCTTCATCTGGCCAGTATCTGCTGTTAATGGTGCTGTATCCAGTACCTTCTTAACAGCAGAAAATACTAAACCTTGTGTGAAGTCTTGTGACACTTTCTAGTGTTCTGCCTATGTCCAAAACTGGTAACTTACTCCGACTCCCCTCTAAATTTGTTGGTAGTCCCTGGCAGTGTTTTGTCTGTCCTCTTAAGATTAGGTAACTTTTCTGAATCTCTTGTGTGGAATTGTTGACAGAAACATTTTGGAAGCTCAAACAAGCAATTTAATCTGGTGTGCTTTTAGGAGTTACATGCTGTCTAGATAGAAATAAATTGCTGGAGGTAGTTCTTTATAAAAAATAATGTGCTTCTGACTTTACTCATTTGTTCCCATTGAGTCTGCTTTAAAATTGTTTTGATCACTTTTTCGTTCCTTTGTTTAAATTAAGACTTGCTAGGTTCTGACTTTTATTTTACTGTTTTTAGGACTTTCCCTAAGGCAGTGGTTAAACTCCTTCCACATTCCTGGTGGAGTAATCATCTTCATGACTGAAATGGCCACATTAGGAACATAGTTGCTTCATCTTGATACAGATATTTTGACTGAATGTCAGGCCTGTCAGTTTTTTCTGTCTGCTCTTTCTTACTGTGCTTTATCTTTTTTCAAGTTGGAAAAAAGCGACAAACCTACATGGGACTACACGTAGTGAGGATGAAAACCTTGTGTTTCTTCCAGCTTGCATTAGATGAATGCAAAGAAGTCACGTAGTATCTGAATCAGGTCCTTTCCCAGAACCTGATTGCCCTCAGTTGCTCCCTGCGATTGGTCAGGCTTTTTTTAAAATTCTTTTTTCCTTATTTGTGATTAAATAAATTACAAGGAGTTCTGTAATTGATACTTTTAAAAATTGTCTTTTAGCCCTCACATGTTTTAGTCTTCCAGCTTGATGTGTTGCTACTCTACAACTTCCTCATGCGTGGAAGCAGAGGGGCAGACACTGATCTCTCTGGTGACCAGTGACAGGAGCCAAGGGAATGGCATAAAGCTGTCAGGGGAAGTTTAGGGTGGATATTAGGAAAAGGCAGCCCCACAGTGTGGTTGGGCACTGAAAGAGGCTCCCCAGGGAAGCGGTCACAGCACCAGCCTGACAGAGCTCAAGAAACATCTGGACAATGCTCTCAGGTGCATGGTGTAATTCTTGGGGCTGTCCTGTGCAGGGCCAGGAGCTGAACTTCAAAGATCCCTGTGGTTTCCTCTCAACTTGGGATATCATATGATACTTTCCTATTTCTTAGCTATTGTGTTTGCATTTCAGGCTTTTGAGTGGTACTTGTTCAGCATTTCCATCAAATTGGCCATCCTGGTAGTAAGTATTTTTCCTTACTTTCCTGTTCAGCTTCTTGTGTAAAGGTACTGTGTTTTCTGAGCCCTGAACTGATACCCTTAGTGCTGATTGGGAGGACTCTTTAATACTCAACTTAGGCTTGCTTCTCATCCAGAGATCTATGATTTAGCCTGTGGGTGCCAGTTTTTACTGTGATGTTTTAACTTCATAATAATACTGTGAGGTTTTTAGCTCTTGTTTTCCAGATGAGTCTTCCCACCTGCTTCTGCCTCCACATTCCTTCTTTAGATCCTAGCCACTGCTTTCTCACCCAGAGGAGGTACAGGGAGATCTGGGCATGGCAAGAGAAGCAGGAATTATTTTTGTGGTGCTTGTTGACTCCTGGAATAAATCAAATCATTTTAAGACTTGTGCAGAGGGAAGAGAACTAAGAGGTCACTGGCAGAAAGAGAGAAGGATGCTGACTGGTGTAATGCGACTTGTTTTTCCTTTTTCTGACCTTGGTGCCTGCTGAGGAGGGAAAGCAAGATTAGCAGGGAGATTCCAGGGAGGAGGCAGGACTTAATATCAAGGCATGCTTTGGGTGGGGAGGAAAGCAGGAAGGAAACCTGGGCTGGTTATTTCTTTCTTCCCCTCCAGAGGAAAAATTCTTTAAGCAGAGCTGCTGATTTGAGCTTTCTCCTATGCTTCCCTTGTCAGGCACTGCTGCTCTAGAACTGCTCTAGGAAACAGCTTCTGGTGTAAAGAAATATTTCTGAAATATTTTCATTGGAAAGTTTGTGTATAGTTAAAACAGCCTAGTTCTGCTGCTGTCACCGCACTGTTTATGCAGTTCTGTGACAAGATAAATTGTGTGTTTCTGTTGCTGTTCTTCATCTTGTTCTCATGGCATTTGTTCATATTATGCTGCAAGGACTTGGTTTTTTATACAGCTTTCCAGGTACCAGCAGATCTCACAGGTGTGCTGCTGTTGTTTCTCTAGTGGCCACCACCTCTATGATCACTAGGCTTTTCTTTTTCAGTACTTAAACATAAGCAGTTCTATAGCAGTTGCTCTTTTTCTTTCCTACTTGTTGTCTTCCTGATTGCTTCTTAGGTTTGAGGTGCACTTGGTGTGGTGTGGCAGCTCTCACCAAGACTGCTGATGTGGTGGAGAGCTCCTTTTTCAAGTACTGAGTCTGGTTGAAGAATGCAAAAGCACAGTCTGATAATAAAAATAGGAGCAGTTTGACAGGGCCTGCTAGCTTATCTAATAATGAAAAATAAGTTCTCTTTGTGGAACTTAAGCTACTTGAATTTTGGATTCATGGATTACATTTATGCTTTGCCAGAAAAGATGTATAGCACATGTGAATTTCTTTTTTTAGGCAATAATGAATCAAATGGACAAAAATCAACAGGAAGTCCCATCATACCTTCACGATGAACCACCAGAAGGTATGTATTAGTTTTCATGATATGAAATAAATTAATAAGAAGTTCAGTTCTCTCTTTAGAAAATGGATCTACAAGCTGAACACTCTAACTTTCTTTTACGTAACAGTAAACAAACCAACCCTGGCATGAGATGGGCCTGGATTACTGTTCACTTCTGCATTATCCTGACTACAAAAAGGCCGCTGAATATAACTGAGTAAACAGCTGTACCTATAAATTATAGAGAAGATGGGCAGTTACTGAAGGACTTAATTTGCAGATTAGTTTCCAGGGATATGAATTGGTCTAATGGGTATTTATTTCTTTTATTCATTATGTGAGATGGAAAGAGCCCAGCTTCATTTTTGGACACGTTGCTGTGTTCATAGTGCATGTGACTTGTAAACAAGATGTGTTCAAAAATATATAGAACTTCATTACTGCTTCTGGAGACTGTTTTCCATCATACAATTAACCATGGTTCTAACTGTTCACAGTCTCATGGTTTCATGAAAAGAAGCACGCACTTGACTTCGTTAATGCAGTGACATCGTGGTCTCCTGAACCAACTGAATATTAAATTGGTTATTAGATCTGCAGAGGAAATGCAGTTGCAAATGAGCAGAGTTTCTTCCAAGCTGTGGACTGGCAGGATTGAGCAAAGTTGTGTTTGCATAATGTGACTGGAGCATACTAGATTAAAAGCCATCCTTGGCACACAGGTTGTCTATGTTCTGTCTGCTCTTGCTTTAAAACCAAATGTGTTGGATGTAGAGGTCGGTGAGTCATGATTCCTCTCGGTTCATCGCTCTTCAGTTTATAATGGCCCTTTAAAGTTCTGGTCTGGGGTTTTTTTCACCTCAGCCTTTATATGTTGTATAACCGAACAATTTACTTGATTTGGACAACAGTATTATCCACTAACTGTAGCAGAAAGGATTCAAGTGGAATAGCTCACTCTATTCTTAACAACTTTTAGGCAGGAAACACAAGCAGAAGATGAGAGGAAAGGGAGAAGTAGATTTTCACGGCACAGTGACTCTTCAGCTCTATTACGCTTTTTATAGTAGCATGGTATGAGGACAAAAAATCTTCCTCTCTTGGTGTTAAGATCCCAGAAGTACTTCTGATAGCAAATGCCTGATTGGAAACTACACCTTAATGTGTTACCTTCAAGTCTAATTTTTAAGGCTGGGGGTTTTTTTTGCTTAGTTGTTAGGGGGTTTTTTGCCTTAAAGATTTAATTATGTTTTATCCATGTTGTGGTAGGTTTAACACTTGGTTTGATGGTGCATGTACATGTCTAGGGGTGGAGCTTGGTGCCTAACCAGCGTCAAACCATGGCACATGTTAAACATCGTGTATAGAAAATGAACAGTGATCTGAAAACTAGAACTGATTTTTTTATTGAAGCAGTGAAACAAGTGGGCATTTTTTATCTTCCTAGAATATTCACTAGATTTTCCAGATTCAGAACATAACAGCGGAATTTGATCATCACTGGTTATTCCAAAGTTTTATTTCAAATTTGTGAGCAGCTAAGACTTACTTTCTTCTGTACATTGTTTTCTTTCAGTATGACAATAACCAGTTTGAATATGAAGTCTAAATAGATGGAGAAAGTTGGTGTAGTTAGAGGGCATAGAATGAAGCACAGCTCATCTTAATGTAAACTCTATCCTTGAAGAGGCTTTTTCCTTTTGGTTCTGGTTCACATGCACTCTTCAAGCCTTATGAGTTTAGTTAAAATATTGGAATACCCTTGAAAAACAACCCCATTTTGAATGTTGTGCTAGGCCTTATATGAGATATACTTACACCATCATAGAAAGATGGCCAAAATGTGGATGGAAGGACACCAGTTCAATGCTGGCAAGATCATCTCTCTGAGCAGGCTGCCAAAATACTCCTTAGAGGAAAGGCTCAATTCCAAAACCAATTTGCAGTTTTTCCTAAAGATAGAAATAGTTGTAGTTTGTTCAAATCACACTCAACAAGCTTGGCACCCAAAGGCTTTAAAGAACGTGTGGAAGAAGCTTTTGTGCTCCTGCTTTTTATGAGTAGCGCTATTCTAATGCTGTATTTTCTGCCTTGCAGTGGCGCCAACCTTTGCAACCTAAGTTCATTCAGACTCTTGTTTGTTCTTGGATTCCTTTCAGCGGGAAGCTGGCTGCGAGATAGCCTAGTAGAGCCAACTCCTGGATAGGGAACTTGTGTCGTTTTCTCAGTGCTCCATGAATCACAGAATATTCTGAGTTGCAAAGCACCCACAAGGATCATTGAGCCCAGCTCATAAGTGGAGGACCCATGTGTGGATCAGCCCACAACCTTGGTGTTATCAGCACCATGTCTAAGTGACTGAGCCAGTCTCCGTAGATCTAGGCACGGTCTGGTACTCTTTGGAAACATACTCTTTAGAAAAAAGGAGACCAGGGATGTGTATCCTAGAACAGAAATCAACTGGAAATAAAAATTGGGAGCTCTGGGCGTTTGCTGGACCTCATGGACAAAGCAAACAGGATGGGAATAGAACATGTCAGCCATTACCAGAAGTTATTTATACACTGTCACATTCAGTATTTACACTTGTGAAACAGAGTAGATGTTGTCAAAGGACTGGGTGTGTGAAGTAATGGAAAGAAAAACACATAAAGATTACTTTTTTTGGTATCTCTTATTTTTAAAGTTAGTTATGATGTAACATTTCTTGCTTATATTGGTTCTGATTCATTGAAATCAGCTCTTAAAATTCAGTGGGATGAAATTTTCTGCCTATTTCACCCTGATGATAGTGAACCAGCTAAGTAGAAGTGAAACAGTTTCTGACCTAATTTGTTACCAGTTCTATTAGTCTGGTCACAAAAGTCCTCTAGTGAATAATCTGTAGACATTGGATTTTATAGCATACTCCTTTCTGAGTGTGATGCTTTAAAGGCTTTCCGTATGTAAATAGAAATTCTGATCTCTGTGTGCTTCTGTTGGCGGTGCATTTTTGCTGGAGATGTCCATGTTGAAAGCTGCTGGCCTAGAAGGAACCAGCAAGAGTATTACATGGCTTAAAGTACAAGGCTGTCATTTATGTTTTCAGTTTCCATTACCCTTTCTATTATCTATATACATTTCTTAAATAAGAGACTAGTGTAAGCTGGAAGGACTTTCAGTATTTTCTACTCCTTTGGGCTTCACTATTCCTCTGTATCCTTGTTTCCCTTTTTGTCAACTTTGTAGGAAGTTCTCTCATTTAGGTAGCATCTTTTGTTTGAATTATTCCAGGCATCCACATAGGAGCTCTGACCTTTACAGTTTTTTAATGAATTGAGTCCTGGGTCAGTCCTGGCACTATCACAAATGCATTGGCAGTGCATGGAAAGTTGCTCACCCTGGTTTTCATCTTGTAGCAGACGAGTGCTGGGACGAGAGCTGGGACGTGCTCTGGATGCAAGTTGTTGGCAGTCAGGGCGCTGAGGACAGACCTGTTCTGCTGGTTCTCCCAAGGCGTGTTGCAGTGGAAAGTCAGTGTGTTGGCAGGGCTGGACAGAGGTCTCTAGTGCATCTAGAGCTGATTTTTCTGCTGCCTCCTAGACTCATTGTCCTCCTCCAAGCATGTTATTTCTGCTCCTGACTCCCTCACCTCTCTATTTCATGTTTGTTTCTTCCCTAGCTCTGCCCACTGTGGTTCCACTTGCTCTTTTCTTGGTTTTCCTGTTGTTTGTTATTTGGGAGTAGGTGTTATATGAGCATCCAAGAAAGGCAGCCTGCAAGGTAAGTATAGACTGTGCAATGGATGTTGGGCTAGAAAAGAAAATACTTTTGAGTAATGCTTTTTTGAACATGCTCAAATCCTAGTGCTGAGATTGATTTGCTTGTTGTTTCTTCCCTTAGGGTCGCTCAAAGACCACCCGCAGCAGCAGGCTGGCATGCTTTCTCGTGTGACTGGTGGCCTCTTCAGTGTCACAAAGGGAGCTGTTGGTGCCACAATTGGAGGTGTTGCTTGGATTGGAGGGAAGAGCTTGGAAATTACCAAAACAGCGGTCACATCTGTGCCTTCCGTGGGAGTGGGTCTAGTCAAAGGAAGTGTTTCTGCTGTAGCTGGAGGCGTTACAGCTGTAGGATCTGCTGTTGCAAGTAAAGTGCCTTTAACAGGAAAGAAAAAGGACAAGTCTGACTAAAACCAAAACTGAGACATACTCGATTCTTCAGAATATTGCATCAGTGGCATTAAAGTCTGCTAAGATTGGGACCATGAGAAGCCATGTGTCTTAGACACTCTATCTTCTAACAAGTTGTGCAAGTAACTCGATTTCATCTGAAAAGGACAGAAGAAGCTTGGCTAGCACAGCGTATGAGGATTTATTAGAGCCTAGATTGAAGCTTTGTATCTGGTGAAATGTTACACTTGATAAATATAGAAGTGAGTGTATCTGAAGGAGTAATACATATTTGAATATTCATTTACTGTAAGTCTTCTGCAGTTTTGGACTAAAATGTGAATGTAGAAGCTCGGTAGTCTCTGCGATGCCATCGATACAACGAGATGCCAGTTACTGTTCTCAGTGGTTTCCACATCCTCCTGCTAAGGATCCTTCAGCTGTGTAAAAGCACTGTTAGATGTACCCAGTCTTGGTTATGAACCTGTATTTGCAGGCAGCCTGTAAACTATGCCTGACTGCATTCTGCCAGCGAAGACTGGAGCAAAGAGACTGGAGGTGTGCAGAAGCTGGAAATGAGAATGGGAGATAGAACTGAAAAAGTTTAACAACATGGTAGAAAGGATCATAATGAGTAAACTAACTTAATGCCTTATTAGAAAAAAAATCTCTTTTTACTAGGTGAAGCTGTGTAAAGAACTGTCCTGTCATTTCAGTGCAGTTTACAAAATGAGCTTTAGGCTCTTTATAAATCCTGATATCTGAAACTTTGACAATTTTTACTGAAAACATGATTGCTCCATCTCAGGTGTACTTAATAATATGCATCTATCTCCTGCAAGTGAGATCTTGCTTCTAATAAACTTCTTATAGACACTAGAAAAAATGACAGCCTATGGAAACTGGGCTGATGTTTGTGGTCGTCTAGCACAACTGTCTAACTTGCTAGAAATTCCTTTGTGTAGCTGGAAACCACTGAAGAACTAGCAAAGCTGTTCTCTCAACTCCATGATGCACCAGGTTATCTTTTGCTCTGTTTAAGCAAATGCAAGGAGTTTTTCACTACATCTCTCAGACTTTTCATTTTGATTTTTGAGTAAAATGCAATACTTTTATTTAAAACAAACCAAAAATGGTAGATGAGGCCTTAAAAAAAAAAAGAAAGAAACATGATTCAAGTAATTTGTATACTGACAGATTCCAAATGTTGACACCTCAAACGGGAACACCTGTACATCCTCTGCAGCGTGTGAGGCGAAATGCACTTGTAATGGCACAGCGTGAGATTGCCTTAAAATAGAAACCATTTGTGATCTTTTATTTGTGTACTGACTTTGCAAATAAGTAACCTCTTTGGAAGCCCATGGAAGGCATCTGTTCATGTTGTGTATGCAGTATTTTCTAAAATCTTGTTTCTATGGAGAACTTGTATGCTTACCTTTTCAGTGGCTGTGGTTGTACTAGAAGGATATATGGGGGGACTTTTTAAAAATGGAAAAGAAACTGAAACATATCACTCGTCAAACTTAGTCCTCTGGTCACGGGTGTTGAAAGTACACCATGTCTGAACTATGGTACTGTAGTTACCCAATCTCTCTGAGCCATTGGTACTTCAACTGCACTCTGTAACAACTTTATTTTATATCAGTAATTGTATATGTTGGAACCGTGATACTTGTAAGCATGGGAACTTGGGGTGGAGAGGAGAGAAAAAACCCAAGAAATGGCGTCTGCTCCTTCTCTTAGATGCATCAGCTGCTTGGTTCTGATCTGCTGCAAGGGTGTAATGAGGTAAGTTTATGCAAAAAATGGAAGCCTTTAACTCTTATTTTTGTAGTCAAAAGCAAATTGCATAGAATATAGTATGGTTTAGAGGTACCAGTTAGCTCTAGAAATGAGCTAGCCTGGATATCAGAGGCAATCTAGCTGCAGCATATAATTTAGTATGGTCTGCTCCCCTGCGATTTCCAATGTAGCCATATCCCCCAAGTGCTGCCACTGAACTAAGAGTCACCTGTTTGGAGCACAGCGATAATTTGTGACACTCAACCAAACCCTGCCTAATAGTTTTTCTGAAAATGGGAATGTTGAACTGGTCATAGCCATTTTTTAATTATGTATTTAAATTTTTAAACTATGAAACTTGCAGCAAAAAGAGTGTGCTCTGAGATAAGCAATGTTAAGTATGTAAAGAGTTGCCAACACTTCATTATGTTTTGTTCTTAACATATCCTGTAGCTATTATATTGAGTCTTGTAAATGAAACTTCTACATGGCATATGGTTTTAGTTTTCAAAGAGCTTTGTCCTATATCCTGTGTGTTTTCCATTTACTTATGAAACTTGCTTCATCTTAAAAACTTGTTCCATTTCTGTCCTGGCACCTGTGAAACATTAAATTGTTGCTGTTTCAGACATTTGAAAGCTTCCTTAGTTTTGTGGAGAAAGGCATACTTAGGTATACATCTTCCCACAGTACCGTGCTCCAGAGTGTCTTTTATTTGTATCTACTTAGCACCAACCAGCTCTAACAAAAGCTGTAACTTCAGTGTGTAAGCTGTGCACAGACACAGCACAAAATCCTTTGCACTAGTTTTCTTTTTGCCTGGTCAGTGATGCTTGGGAATACTCACTTTTAAGATCATAGTGAGCTAAATGGAATATGGAACTGAAATTTTCAGGGGGAGTGAGGTTCTTATGTCTTGGGATTGTTTTTGTGGTAGCTTTGTCACTTTCCTTTTCCCAGTGCCCATTTCAAAAGGGGAAATGTTCATGAAGGCAACTTGTATGCCTGACTGCTCACTATGTAATGAAAGGTTTACTCACAGGCTGGTCCACACTCACTGAGAGTAACAAGAGATGAGGATTTCAGCAATACAATGTTTTGGTGACTGTGAGCTTTCCTGAGGTTTTACTGTAAATGAATCCTGTGAAGAAGAGAGAAATGGGTCCCAGGCATAGAGTTATGAATGAAGGATTGACTGAATTTTCATCTGGTAGTAGAGAAAAAGAGCATTTCTGGTCTCATTTCATGCTTTCATTTTGAAAAGGGAAGAGAAATTGAAACATTGAGAATGCAAAATGAGTTTGTGATAACTCAGGCTGTGACTCAGTTAAGGAAATACATCCTTTTCCTGTTCTGTTGCCACTGGAGATAATGTAAGTGATGGGAATAAGTTGTTTCAAGTACTTTGTAGAAACAGATACCTGTAGAAATGCTAGAACTAAATATTCAGGGAAAGCACTTTTCTATGTCTTGGTTTCCTTTTCCTCCTAAGCCACCAATCAGGTCTCTGGCTCAAGGTACAGACTGTGTTATGAAGAGCTTTGGAGAGCTGAAATGCCCCCATGTGTCTGAGCGGAAGGAGGCTTTTGAATTCAGATAATATTGTGGTCTGCTTAACAGCTGAGCAGGGAAGGACAGTCAGAAAGTGACAAAGGCAAGTTCCTGTGAATTTTTAGTACGGCTGTCCTACCAGTTTCCTCTTAAAACGTGATAATGAGTTTTGAAAGAGTCAGCATAGACACAGCCTAGTACCACAGCCTGACTTTCTTCATGCTGGTGATACATCCCCTTGAATTCCTGCCACTGTCGCATGCGCTCCTGCAGGAGTGGCATTTACCCCCAGAGACTCTGTCACGTCCACACTCGCCTGCACAGCGCTCAGTGTGAGACCTTCGGCTGTTGAGATCTTGGTACTGCTCCTACCAGGTGTTTCCAGCCCTTTCCCAGTGCACAGCAGATAACGTGGCAGACTATATAAATGAATCATCTTGCAGCCCACCCTCTGGACTAGGAATTCAATACCAGCTTTCTTCAGCAATTCAAAACCGCATTTTAAGAAATGGAGGCCTGGACTTGCTGCCAAAATGTGTGTTAAAAATGATGTTGAATAATGCCTGAGCAAGGGTGGTGTGTAGCTGGTTTTTATTCTGCTGTCAAGAGGGAATGTTTCTGGAATAGCTACTTAGGAAAGTCTGAGAAATAAAATCACTGATGATCCTAATTCTATGGAGATGATTGTCAGTGATGCTACTATTTTATATCATCATTCACCACCCATAAAGAAGAAATCAAATCCCCTGAGAACTTAAATGCTGTCTGATCGTTACTATTTTGAAAGCCAGCACTTGTTGCCAATTGTCATATGGTGTTATCTGAGAAGCAGTGCCACCCATATATTTAGAAACTGTTGCAGCTGTGTGCAAATCTGGTAGTCATTTTTAATCACCAGTGGTTTACAGACTAGAGTTTTGTTACACCTAATATAAACCATGACTTTCTCTTTTCTCCTACCATCATTTGAGACTTGAGTCTCTCACTAATTTTTCTTGTCCCCAAACCTTGCTAGAAGAGATTAAGAACTATACAATAGCAAGAAATGTATTTCCTCCTGTCCCAAAGTAAGTAAATAAGTAAATTTTGAAGTCTCAGAAATGTGAAGGTTGTCTCTTTGCATTATGGTTTGTACATAAGCATAATAGGGCCTCACCATAGCAGTCACTGAATTAAAAAAAATCATGTCCCACCCCTGTGCTCAGGACAGGCCTTTCCTAACCAAGAAATCAAGTCTGTTGCAGGTCAGGATTCAGGAGCTGGAGCTACTTCAGCAATAAGGAAAAGAACTCCAAGTGCGTTTCCTGCAGACAATGAACCAGCAGACAGATGAACACTGCTGAAAAAATAATCCTCCTTTTGTCTTCCTCAGATAAAAATTGTGCTAATCACTACCACAGGCTGGACTGTGCAGTGACAGAGCTGAAAATCTAAGGCAGTTAATGCCCTATCAGGTAAGAAAATGTCACATCTGAGGTACTCTTAGAACAAGGCAACCTTTATCATAACCGTAATTTGTATGACATTATTTGAAAGCATTAGAATACTACAATTGTATAATGAAGTTGTGCCTAAGACCCCCTCCTGGACAAAGTACAGTATAAAACTACAGTCTGGTTAAGATTGCTTTTGTTCCATCTCTTCTCAAAGAACCAACTTCCCTTTTAATTTGCTTTTGCATAACTTGTAGTACAGTGTTCAAATTAATCTTCAATGTGCAGAGGAGCAACAGGATTAAAAATTGGTCTCTCCTTCTTTGATTGTATCTTACCATAAGTGACTTCAAAATCTTTTTTAGTACCATTCAAGCTTTCTAGATTTCCACTCTTTATATCATATCCTAATGCAGAGAGCTTTTTAATTCGGTACTGAACGATTTGTGTTGTCAACTCCAGCACCGTTGGTGTCTCTCTAATCTGTGCTATGGAAATTCCTTCCTTCAGTAGTCCTTCAAGTCTTTCTTCCAAAACTGGAACAGAATAGTAGAGAAGGGCTGGGCATTTCAGCACTAGTTGTTTTAGTTCTTGATCACTGCACTTAAAGATGTTTTTTGAGAAAAGCATACTCTTGTGCATAGTAGTAGAATTAAGTTGAAAAATGAAGCCTTTAAGTTTAGAGAGCAGCTGTAGAACTTCCTGGTCAGTGAAATCGTTCTTTTGGAGAAATTCCAAGTTCTCCTGGATTGCGGTGGAGGTATTTAATAAAATAAATGGATTTTGGCTCAATAGCTTCAGTATCCAGATCTTCATATTTGCTTCAGAACCCCCTAAATTTAAGTAATTTCTTTGTAATGTCTCTATCACGTTTTTGTTTTTCTCAACAGGATTATAGAAAATATTGGGGGCACTTGTCAAGAACCTGGTGATTATATTATTCTTAAGTCCCAGCTCTTGAAAAAACAGTATATTTGCCTTCTGGTTCTGGTGATACTCTGTAGTAAAAAAAGACTCTGGAAATTGCTCTATTAATTTTATCAGCTGTTTTTCATTCTGGCATACTAATTGCCATAAAGCTCTTTGAGAGTTTATCTCTGCTGGGGTGTGGAGAATTGCCTCGGGGCAGCGTTCTATGATGTTGGCTACAGTGGGCTCATCTGCTCCCATTTCCTGCAAGATACCAGCAATTTCTTTAACATAGGCCACATCCTGGAGAAGGACCCATTCCTTCAGCCTGCGTATCTTCGTGATGTCAACTGACAAACTGTAGAGACTCTCAAGAGTTTTTTTATTTTCCTCTCTTGACTTGGTATCAGTTGTGTAACTGGAATGTATTTGGAAGCTTCTGTTTGCTACGTCAGGCCATACTGATGGAAACTTCAGTCCCAGGTTACAGCTCTGAGATCTTGTCACAAGAGTGAATGTGTCTTTTGCACTGTGAACGACTCCTCTCAACATTATGGAAGTCAGTCCCATGGAGACACAACTGTAAGAAAACACATTTAAGGAACAAGTTAATGGTCAGAATCATTGATGTTTAGACAGAGCTGCCATAAGAAATTACTCTCCAGAGTGGTTTATTGTTATTAGTGCAACATCCAGCTTTCACGTGGAAGCAAGAGGAAAAGACTATTTTTGAAAGGTTAATATTCTGACAGATATGTCACTGGAACAGTAACATGGATGCAACAGACCTGACGTGGGGCAATGCTCCATCCATGTAAATGCCTGCAGTCATACAAGCTCCAAACTGTCAGCCATTTCTTGCAGCTAACATTGTTATTGCATTACAGATCACTCACACTGTATGAGAAAAATGATTCATGTGATTCCATTTGACAGCAATCCCACTAAATTAACAAAAATGACAGCTTAAATCTCTTTCTTAGTTCTTATGAATGTATTTGCTTTAACTTCTCAAGCACTATTTGGAGTGTGAGTTGTTCTTTCGTGTGTCAGAGACCTACCACGCAGTGCTGCTTCAGCAGCAGTTTGTAGCATAACTTCATTTTGAAATCATTCTTTATATAATTAAGGGAGAAAAAACTCACATGAACCTTTATGTAAGTGTTTTTTTACCAGCTGACTGTGTTAATTGAGGTTGAATAAGCACCCTGGTATTTTGGGGGAGGAAGCAAGTACACAGTAACATTTCCAGGCCTTCACCTGCCTCTTCCAGCACCTACTTTGCTACAGCTGCCCCTTGCACCAATGCCTTATTTCTGCCTCCAGGTCTCTTCTGTAGGCAGAGTCCTTGTGGAATAGGTGTGTGGCTGTGCTGGAGTCCACAGGGCCAACCCCACACTTCACCTTTGCTCAAACTGGCTGCCCAGTTATCACGAATAGCACATGTGCTGTCACCTGCTCTGCAGGGGCAAAGGAGCCGCAGCAGTCAAACAAAGATATCATCAAGTGTATCTTTAACTTCCCAGGGGGTGTTTTCGTAACAACCCTCCGGAAGTACCCAGTGGGAAAGGGAGAGCTGCTGATCTCTGCAATACTCCTGCAAATGGCTGCTGCTGGGAACATGCTTAAAACTGCTCAAATTGAAAATGAGAACATTTGGACAGTTGCTTTCACCTCTCCCTAAGTGTACCATGCTTCAAAAAGTACCTACATGAGCACTGTTAAATTACTTTTGGTTGGGTTTTTTTGTTGTTATTCTTTTTTTAAGGAGAGAAAACAGTGTTATGATCATGCAGTATAATCTTCTACGTAAAAGACCAAGATACCTATCACAGCTGTACAAGAGCCCTAGAATTTTCCTTATAGCCCATCTTCTAAGAAAATACATGGTTTGTTTAGAAAACTTTAGTGGTAGATCCTCTTTCTAGTTGCCAGGTAAGGTTAAGTATTTTCTAAAGGTAAATCCTTTATCTCAAGAAAGTGTACTTTTGCTTTTAGGTTGCTTTTTTCCTGCTTCTAAGCTGGACTAATGTTGTGTTACTACATCATAAACTAACAGAGTAAGACATAATTTCCTATATGCACACTTACATTATTAACAGAAGCTGGTTATTGATAACTTGTTCTTTAGTATTATTTCACACCTCTAAGGCAAAACCAATGGCCTAATGAGCTGCTTGTGTCAGAACCCCAAGGTTGATGGTTTTGTCTTCGTACACCTTGTGACTTCAGAAGTGCTGTCCCAAGCCGCAGCACAGAACAAGTGATTTTTTCCAGTAACCCTGAAAGCACTGGAAGTGTAGGTGAGTCACAGACATTTTGTGTGCTGACCTTTCCATGTCCTGAAAAAGTGACTGCAAACTAAACCTCTCCTCCACAGGAGTGACACAACTGCCTGTGTCTGAGCACTCTGAGCAGTTCTACTGAGGTTAGTGGGTCTAGTCAGAATAAGCAAATTGAAGGATCAGGGTTTTCTTCATTAATGCTTCAGCTCAGCTAGAAGCTGCCAGCAAAGTGAAGTGTTGTAAAATTGTTTGGGATATCAAATAATACTTCCAAAGTACAAACTGGAAAAATAACCATGACTTACTTTTAGTTCAATGTGTAATCCTGCTGTTAAACAAAATTGCCTTGTGACTAATGCAGTCCCTTAAAATACTGTAAATTTTACTATTACAGAGCTTTTAAAAAAGTCTGATAAATTGTGCTCTTCTAAAATTTGACATGGGAATGGTTGTTATATTCACTTAAAAGAAGCTTTACATTGTCTAAAAATGTCTGGCATCATAGTCAATTTTCCCCTGTTGTTAGTGAGTATCATCAGAAACACAATACTGTAAAAGAAAGGAGAACTTTATTTGCCAAATAAAGTTGACCTCATTTGACTGAGGTACTCGGGAGCCCTTGTAAAAAAGCCCTATGCAAAATACAACATACAGAATAACATGAATGAATTTGAATGTCATGGTGTTCTACAGAAATGAAGAAGATCTGGGTTTACATCTGATTTGATGTATTTTCAAGTCCATAGATGACAGTATCACATTTCCAGGGTATGTAACTGCTTTCATGAATTCAGAGTTCTCTTAAAGCTCTTGTTGGATCTAATGCATGTTCTAACGTGCAGGACCCCACTGTAACTTTTTACGTACTTAGATTGCTGTGGGGATTGTAAAGCAATTGAGAGATTAAGAAAAAAACCCCAGCCAACTGTGATATTTGCTCTCACTGCCAGCAGCACCCTCTCACCACCAAGTGTAAGCACAGCAGTAAGTGAGCTAATGTCGAAGTTACCTGTGATCCTGCTTGCATGCACACTTGCAGAGACCTGCATATACCCCTCTAAAGGGGTGCTGTAAGTTTCCTTATTTAATGAGACTCCTACGTAGATCTTCTATAGGAAATGGATACAAGGATCAACTGGTTGATTTATCCCTCATTTGAATTTCTGAATGTGTGTTTGGAGACTGAAATCTCACTTTCTGAAAATTAGCAAATCCAAACTTTTACTCATGTTGGATTTTTCACAGAATCTTCTAGTAAAGGGGGCAACAGTATGATTGCCTGACCACTACCATTCTCATTAAAGGAAACTTAATAAGCTGTAAAGAATTATATTAAACTACTGAATGCCTAGATTGAACTTTAACTAGGAAGAGTTAGAAGAGAGCAGTGTAGACAGGGTTTGAATGTTTTGTGAAAGCATCTGGGTAGCGATAGGTAGCAGTTTTGTAGATTAATGCACACTAAATAGTCACACTTCTGGACTTAAAAAAAATGAATCCCTGCTTTGCATTAGTGGAAATGAGGTAAAGGATTAAAAAGATATGCTGGACCAGCATAAAGTTTTCTAGAAAAAAATACAGAGGATCCTAGGATAATCCAGGTTTGATATACTCTCAAGAGCTCAAAGCATGGTCTGCAGGCTCCAGGCTGCTTTGTCCAATCAAGCCTTTAAAGCCTCCATGAATGGAGGCCCCCCGGCCTCTGTGGCTTACCTGTTCTACTGCTCAACTGTCCTCAGGGGGAAAAAGCTTTTCCTTACATCCAGGAAAAGAAATCAAAGTGCTTAAGGACGCATCGCACCATTTAAACCACTGGTCTTTAAGTGGTGCTGCTTTCAGCACAGGGAAAACAAAGGTCTCCATCACAGCCTGCTCCCACAGCCCGGTCCCCTGGTCCGTCCCTTTCTCACCCTTTGGACTCCGCTTGGGGGCGGAGAGGCAGGAGGCGGATGTTTTCCTGCAGCCAGCAGGGGAGCAGAGGCTGCAGGCCCATCCCGCCCCGAGAGCCGCTCCCGCAGCCACTTCGTGCCGCTCCTGCCGGAGTCACCCGCAGCAGACGCGGGGGCCCCGCGCCCGGGGGTCCCTCCNCCACCGCCGCCGCGCGGGGGCGCCGGGCACGTACCATGTGCCGGGGAGGCGGGGGGCGGGCGCTGGGCTGCGGGGCAGGAGGACGGGGCCGTCCCGCGGCGCGGCCTGGCCTGGCACGGGCTCGTCCGGTGCGAATCCGCGTGAGCCTCCGCCACTTGCCAAAGCAGGCTTGGCCGGCACTAGGAAAAGCTAAAGGCCGTTGCGTTAAAACAGCTTGCAGAGACAAGTAGTGGGGTAAATAGAAAAGAATACTTCGACAGTCATTTCGAAGTAATGTAATAGCAAAGAATGGAACGTGTTAAAAATTAGGCTACTTGAGTGTGCTCTGACGGGAAGCACGTGATTCTTTTGATTCGGTAACACCGACATGATGATGGGAGGCTTGTCTTACAGCAGTATATTTTCTTCATATGATCACTGGCTTATTACATAATTAAATTCACATATAGCCATTGGGCTTACAGTGTTTTGCTGGTGGCTTTTCAGAAGTTCATTGAGAATCATCTTCCTCTATCTTATTTTTTTTCAGCTATATCTACTTATATTTCTCATCTAGAGTAACAAATCAGCAGTCACATAAATGATTTCTAGACTAGAAATATTTTACTAGGGGTGTTTGGATTTTTTAACTAACTCCAAGTCTGCACAATCACATTTTTCAGAGAGTGAAAATCACGACTGTTACCTCTGTGAACCCTTCTTTTGTCAGGTCCATGTTCAGTAGTCTGTATTGGATCTGTGCAAAAGATGTAATGAAGAAGAGAAATGCTACAGAAAAAACCCTGCTCTAGGAACCTAGTTCGGGCTTGGTCTCCTAAGTAAAAGCTGTTCCAAGAACAGTTAAGAAAGTTTGTGAGTATAACGCATACAATGATGTTAAAAACTTGCTGCTAAAAATATAGCTTCTAAGTTGTAATACAAAAAGTACTGTATACTTGCTTCTTTATGTTTTTGTCACTTCATGCCTTCATGTTATCTTTTTTCCCTTCTATCTCCTCCCCACTCTCTTAATTTTTGCAATCACAGTCTGGGCTAAATCAGCTAAATTAGCAATATTGTAAAAAAAAAAAAATTATTCACAAGAGAACACTGTAGTAGGTTTACTTGTACAAGTTCCTTGATTAACCATCATTCTATTTTCTATTTCAACTAACTTGGAGTGACTCTTCCCTTGAGATCTGACATTTTAATTAATATATTCTGCATCTATTATATATTAATATATCCTATTACAATATTAATTATGTATTAATATGTTCTTTCTCTCACTTCTGAGTCAAGAACAAACTGTCTCACATAGAAGGCATGGCTAGAGCCAAGTAGTGTTTTGACATAATGATATGGTAATGATATACTGCAATTGTTATTTAGCCTGTAGCAACAAACGGCTTACAGACTGATGGTTTTCATGGCTGCAATTTGCTTATAAAGCCATAAGGTCTAGTGAGGAATGGCTGCTTCCACCTCAGTATTCCTGAGAAGGCAGATTGGTTGATGCTGGCCTTTATTCAGGGCTACCTTCAGTGTGGCAGCCTTGTGGGGAGCTAGCAGGGCAAATAAGGAGTATGAAATAGCAATTAAAAAGTTTGAAATAAAAACTATGTTGCAAAGTGACTTTCCTTGAAAATAAGGATTCTACTTGTTCAACGTGTTTAAAAATTGTAGAATTCAAATGAGTTTGATGGACAGTGGTCATTAACTAATGAATTTCCTTATTCTTTTTTATTTCTTTTAAAATTATTTACCAAATATTTGGCTAATAATAATAATAATAATAATAGCCAACCAGGCAAATAAGAATGGACTTTGTATTAACTGAGAAAGCACTGTTCAACTTTACAATGACCCCACTGCTCCAGCTTTGAGTTGCAGCAAGGGTATATGACAGGATCCCATATGTTCTTCGATCAGAATGATAAGCTGTGGAATATGATGTTCTACATACAACAAAGTGATAATTGAAAAACTCATCATAATTTATGCTATTGTTACAGTCAGTGTTCAAGAACTGTTCAGTCTCCACACTCTACACCTTTCATACAAAATTTCTTTCTAAGACCAACAGAAAGGGATTCTAATCATGGCTGGGTCCTTTGCCACTAGCATACCTTGATCATCAGTGACAGGTGGGGCCTCTTCTCCCAGACAAGCTGTGCCAGGACAAGAGAACAGAGCCTCAAGCTGCACAAGGGGAAGTTCGGGTTGGACATCAGGAGGAATTTTTTCCTGGAAAGGGTTGTTAAACATTGGAATGAGCTGCCCAGGGAGGTGATGGAGTCCCCATCCCTGGAGGGATCAAGAAAATCAAGAAAATACTGGATATGGCACTCAGTGCCATGGTCTAGCTGACATGGTGGTGATCAGTCAAAGGTTGGACTCAGAGGTCTTTTCCAACCTAAATGATTCTGTGACTCTGTTACTCTGTTTATTACGTCATTCAAAGTGAGGAAAGAAAAGCATGAAGGGAAACATAAGATGCATGTGTCTTCTTGTTGACTTGACGTTTACTTTCCGTGTATCTTAGCAGAAAAAATATTTTAGGAGAAAGAAAAATCACAGTTCTGTAAGTACGGTCTGAAATTCTCGAAGTTAAGAACGGTCAGCACTGCTGATTTGGGTCCTCTGCCTTCTATTTGAGACATTATTTCTAATGAGACCGCTCTTGCTGTTGCTACCCACTTGTCCGTGAACCCCCTGGAAGCTGTAGACTTGAGCTGCAATCCGCAGGTGGAGGTTTATTTTCAGATCTGTATCTAGAGCTGCCCTAATAAGACTCAGAAGGGTTCTACTGAGTCCTGTCAGCGCGATGCCTCCGGCGGCTGTTGGCCGTGCCCAGGGTTACCACGGAGCAGGTCCAGGGAAACCCGCTGTGTTGGCAGCACACAGACGGTGGTTTGACCTCTGTAATTAACAGCCGTGAGAAATTCACCACTTAGTAACGACTTTATATTAACGGTGCAAGAGGGACCATTTCAACTCGTTCTGCTGCCTGGAAGCGTATTTGGGTGCGGCAGCGCCGCACGGCCGAGCCGCTCTCTCTTGCTCGCGGGTTCCTGTCCAGCCCTGTTGACCAGCGTCTCCCGGCTGCAGCGGGCGGCTACGAGCCCGCGGCCCGCGTCACAGAATCGTCAGGCTTGGAAGGGACCTCTGGAGCTCCGCTGGTCCAACAGATGTTCCCTACGCACACGCTTACATAAGCGCCCCGCCTGTTTCCCACGGGACGGGACTGGATGCGGTGGGATCGGCGGGCACAGCCCGGGGTGCGGGGGGGTGACCGGAGCGGCGCGGGCGCGCGCGGGGCGCGATACATA
>VZRQ01005530.1:1047222-1060222 GCA_013397975.1 Machaerirhynchus nigripectus | reverse complement strand
TCGCCCGGCGGCGCCGGGCCATGAGCGGCCCCGCGGGCGGCGGCGGTTCCCGCTGAGCGCCCGCGCCCGGCATGGGGGTGAACGCCGTACACTGGTTCCGCAAGGGGCTGCGGCTCCACGACAACCCGGCGCTGCGGGAATGCATCCAGGGCGCCGACACGGTGCGCTGCGTCTACATCCTGGACCCCTGGTTCGCCGGCTCCTCAAACGTGGGCATCAACAGGTGGCGGTGAGTGCGGGGCGCTGCGGGGGCCCTAATCCCCGCGTTATGTATTCGGTCACGCTGCCTCCCCGCCATCCCCTCCCCTCCGCGCCCGATTGGGCCGCCGCCAGCGCCGGCTTCCCTCGGCCGCCCGCCCGCCCCGCGGGCCCGGCGGTGTTACATATCCAGCCCAGCGCCGGCCCGGGCTGCGGCTCCCGCGGCGCACGTGGGAGGGACGGGGAAGAAGGAACCGGGAAGCCCCTGGCAGAGTGCAGGGCGGGGGGCCGTGGCTTCCCGGGGAGGGGGGCGCTTGTTCCCAGTCCCGAGGGCGGCGGTTCAGTGCCCGAGCGCTGGAGCTCAGAGCGGGGCTGCTGCCGGGCGGAAAACCTTGTGGGGAGCAGCCCGACAGGATTGCACCATCTCAGGACCTCTGGGCAGCCGGGAACCCCAGGGCGACTCCGTCCTGGAAAAGCTGTGAAGCTGCTCTCTTAGTTCAGAAGTACTTTCTCAGAGTAGCGTTCCTGCACGGGAGGGTATCAGAGAATATCCTGAGTTGGAAGTGACCCACAAGGATCATGGAGTCCAACTCCTGGTCCTGCACAGAAGAGCCCCAAGAAACCCACATTGTGCCCGAGAGCAAAATACTTCTTGAACTCTGGCTGGCTTGGTGTGCAGTGTCCCTTTATGGAGCGTGCAGATTTGTTCCTACTCCATCAAGCCAGTTGTAATTCTCCTCCCCAATATAAAAATGAACTTCACTGTGGAGCTGTGACTGACTCTTGCATGTTAAATGTGTGCCATAATAAGGCAGAGGTTAATAGGACTTCTGTGTATGCTTGTCATGCGAGATTAGTTAAAACATCACTAGGAATCTGAAAATTGTTACCCTTTTGAAAGGGTTGATACTGTAATAGAGTTGGTGTATTGTCTGTCCCTCCAATGTCAGGAACTTGAAACGCTTCTGAACTTAGCCTGCCCAGACTACAATGCTAAGAAGTTGCCTAATTATGGAACAAGCACAATGAAACTTAGCTTAACACTACCGAATGACAAAGTTTAGATACTTCAGGTTTCAGTTGAGTTCACTTGAAGTTCACTTGAATTCCTTCTGAATTTAATAATTTTTATCCTAGCTTATTAAATACTTTACCAACCAGGTAACTTACAATTTTTTCAGATTTTGAGAGGTTTTTCCTTACAATCCTCTTGTTTTCAAGGGATAGAAATATTAAAGATGCTTTCTGTGAACTTTACCTTGATGGTTACTTCATTTTCACTGACAAAAATAATAATTGTTAGATACTTCCCTTATCTGAGATTCATGATGTACTTTTATTTTATAAGAGACTTTAAAATCGTTTTTGTTTTGAAGGTGTAAGTTTTTTTGAATAACATTTTGACTTCATGAAGAAGCTCAGAGGTCTGAATTTTGTGAATCATACATGAACAGCTATTTAAGTTTTGAAAGAACGTGGACAAGTGGCACAAATCTAAGTGTTAAGGAAATCACATGTCTAAGAATACATGTCATAGGTTTCTAATGTGCCCTGCAGTTGAAATGCTGAGCAGTTTTTGGTTGTATTCTCTGAGCTAGTGAATGATAGACAAGCGTGAACTTTGATTCTAGGAGAAGGAAGTTCATGTCTTCAGTGCTATTGCCCTGGTTCTTCAATGACTGTGTAATGTGATCATTAGCTAATAGGATCCTTGAGTACATTTGTGTGTGATATATTTGCAGATTGATTTAGTTTAGCAGTGTTTTCAGTGTTTTAGAAGGCATCTAGTCCTTCCACTGTATTTTGCATTTGAAGAAAACTGCTTGGTTTTAGTTGCTGGTTAGAGGAATTGAGTTTGGGATATATTACAAGCTCCCTGTCCAAAGCACTTCAAGCAATTTCCTGCTACTCAAATACCCTCAAGGCACATACTGCACATGGATTTGAGTAGGAAATCTTGCTGCCTGCGTAGTCTGGTATTGTGAGATCATCAGGGTTTTTTTCAAGTTTAAAACTACAACAACTTTACAGAATAACTGGCTGCTAAAGCTGTATGTTTATTATGGTTCTTCTCAACACATTTTTATTTAAATGGACGGTTACTAATTTGGTATGAATCCATTTTAGGTTCCAGTGGTTTTAATGAGATGTTTTAACCAATGCAAACACATACATTCACAATAGGTACACACAAGATCTATGATGCAGTTTTTTGGTTTGCCAGTCTCATTTGGCTCTTGTAACTAACGATCAAACATTTTATGCTCTTGCTCACTTGATGACCGTGAGCAGAATCATTGCTTACATGCCTCTTGAGTAGGGTGTTGAATTAGACAAAAACATTTTATTTGAGACTAGGAGCAGAAGCCCTTCAGCATTAGGAACATGAGTCAAATTTATCCTCCTGGTGTGAATTTACGATGGTTCTTTCTTAATTTGAGTTGATTGACACCAAGTGTTTGTGTTCTGGTGAGTTTATGGTTCTAGTGCCCTGGGCAAAACTCTTCTCTATCAAACTATGACTAACACAATCTGTATGAGGAAAAATGGTGAAAGAATACAAGAAACCAGGAGGTTTAGTTTCTTGTTAGAGTATTGTCACTCTGCAGGGTCACCAGTTATGGTTTATATTAACACACTTGTGTTAAATCTGGTAAAGAGCAACCTTTAAAACATAGGTGCTTTCTAATTAACTTTTCTCTTTAAACAGTCATGTAACAATCGGGAACTAATATTTTTGTGTAATTGCACTATTGAGCAAGTCTAATTACTAAGCGGTCACATGGTCTTACTGACCTCCTTTCTCCTGGCATTCAGCCTACCTGTTCTAAATTCGTGAATGCTACGTAACAAATGCCAGGACCTCCCTCAGCTCACTTAATTTTTTTCTGGTTCTGTTCTGTTTCTTCTTATTGTCCCTTTTTTTCAAGCTGTCAAATAAATCAAGATGTGCTTTCATTGAGACATGCTTTTTCTATGGGATGAGTTCACGGTGTTGTTCACAGATCAACACTTGAGAGACAAGTTACTTGGTGCAGTAAAAGGTGATGGAGAAATGGTAGAGAGAGATGCTAAATGCTAAAATCACACTAAGGCTCTCTTAAAATTTTGTCGGTTGCCCTTAAACGTTTGGCACCAGAATTAGCTTGCATCTAATTGTGTCAACAAAGCAGACAAGGAATGTAAGTTGCATACTCCAACAAGTAACCATTACCTACTTCTGAAAAAATGTGTTCGTGTGTGCTCACAGACTTTTCCATATTAAGGAGAATGGGATCTTACGCTTAACACCATCACCTAGGGGAGAGTTTAATTTAGTCCTAGTTTTAGTGCAGTGGAAGTTGGTCACAATACCTGAAAAGAAATGCACATATTCTGTTAGTTGCTGCAGGATTTACTTTAATAAGGATTTACTTTAGGTAATAATTTACTTCTTTTAGTTCGTCTTTTTGAGTGTGTACATCTTGTCTTTAATATGCTACCTAAAACACTGGTGTGCAACAGCTGATTTTATAAAGATGGATAGTCCGATCTTGCCAATCCCTGTATTTCTTTTTCTTAACCATTTTTGAAGAGAACAGATTTCACTTTTAAAATAAGAGTAAGAGAATTTGTTTTGTATATCTCTTAGACTTTGTGAGAATATTGATGTGTTCAACATCCTTCAAAGTTAGCTGCTGCTATTATGGTAGATAGTGGTGATTCGAAGTGATAGAAGTGATTTCGAAGAAAGAAAAGAGGTGATTTCAAGCAAATTAAAAATTAAAACGGGGGGGGGGGAAGTTAATTTCCAGAACAGTCACTGCAATTCATGGAAATTGGAACTTGTTTTAAAAAATTAATACTTCAGACATCTTTCTGTAGTATCTATTAAGTTTCGCTGTTCTGTGCATGTGGTTTTGAAAATATAGTTTCAACTTAATGTAGGTATGATTTGTCCAATAGAGATGTGTATGTTGGATGTGGGATTGGTGGAAAAAGTTTGTCAGTAGAATTAATCTATGAGTGACTTGAGTTTCATAAATGTGATTCAGACAGACACAACTTGTGTATTATACGTTTTAAATTTTGGTGACATGGTTAGTATATAAAAAGGAATACATAGAAATATTTATGACTTCCCTGATGAAAACATCCCTTTAAGTTTGTTTTTATTGTGTAGCACTTAGAATGAAAATCTGTTTGATTTATGAAATATGAATGAAGCCCACCAAAGGCACTCTATCATTCCTCTTAGACAGGGAATGGAAAATAAAAAGCTTGTGGGTCAAGATAAGGACAAGGAGAAATTACTCAGCCGTTACCATCATGGGGAAAATGAATTAATTTATTGCCAATCAAATCAGAATAGGGTAAGAAAAAATAAACTAAATTCTTAAAGCACCTTCCTCCCACCCCTCCCTTCTTTCTGGGCTCAGCTTCACTCCCATTTTCTCTGCCTCCTATCCCTGAAGAACACAGAGGGATGGGGAATGGAGGTTTTGGTCAGTTCATCAAACATTGTCTCTCCTGCTTTTTCCTTAGGGGGAGGACTCTTCACATTCCTATTTTCACTGCCATGGTCCTCTACGGGCTGTAGGTGGGCAGCCTTCCTCTCAGTGGTCTTCACCACGGTCTGCAGGGGAATCTCTGCTCTGGTGCCTGGAGAGCATCCTCCCCCTCCTTTGTCCCTGACTTAGGAGTCTGCAGAGTTGTTTTCTCACATATTCTCATTCCTCTCTGGCTTCAGTTGCTCCTGAGCAGTAACGTTCTCCTCCTGTCAAATACGTTATCCCAGAGGCGCTACCTTGGCCAGCAGCAGGTCCGTGTTGGAGCCGTCTGGCGTTGGCCCGGAAAGACATGGGGGGAGCTTCCAGCAGCCTCTCACAGCAGCCCCCCAATACCAAAACCTGGCCATGCAAACCCAGTGCAACCCATCATGCCCTCTAACGAGTGGCTTCAGCTCTAGAGCAGTGTGTGCCACTTGGAGCACTTCTGTTCACCCAGCCCACTAAATTGAGGGTGATTAACCTGTAAAAAGTCTGTATGTAGCTTGTTTCCAGAAGTTGCATGTTCAGATGGGAGTTCTGTGGTACTAGCAGTTAGACTGGAGAAACCCCCCCAGTGCCACACTCCTAGGCCGCTCACCTGTTCTCTTCCACAAAAACCATTTTTTACCCCAAAAGTGCCTGCAATTCAGCAACTCCCTCTATAATTTGTGTTATATGATCTAGCCCTATGATTTACAGAGTACGTCACGGAAGCACACTGACGTATGTCCTCATGGGTTTAATCCTGCACTGTTGATGAAAGGGTTGGTTCCACCCTTTTATGATAGCACACAGCCCTGTGGTGAGCCAGTTTAGCTCATCAATCTGTCCAAAAGAGATTAATTACCAGTTGTGGTGGGATTAGCTCTGTGGTAGATAGTGCCAGCAAAAAGGTCACTGTAGTAGTAGTGAAGAGGCAAAGAATGGGAAGGGCAGGTACCATTTCTTTCGGTGGCAGTATGGATTTGAGTTAGATTACAATGGTCATGTAACTCTGGCCTGCATTGCTCATGTCTGCAGTAACCACCAGGTGTTTTTTGGAAGGGGATTATTGGTTTCTTCAGTGGCTTGCCATTTGTTGACACCCTTTGAAATGATATTGCTGAAAATAGGTATTGGCCTTTTTACTGTGCAGGGAGAAGGTACAATTTATTTTTTGTCAAACTGTCAGAATGTGAGAAATAAATCTGCTAGCTGAGAAATTACACTTGCTTGTTTCCCTATTTTGGTGAATGATCTTGTATCACCAGATTCTGTAGTGTAACTATTATTCAGTTGGACAAGAAGACTGCACTGGTTGGTCTGGAGGGAGCAGGCAGTACTGCAAATTGAATTGTGCTCAGTCAGTTGGTTTTTCCAAATAGCAGTTACTATAGGCCAGAAAAACTATAGTGAGCATCTATGCAATTTGGGTTTTGACTCCAAGGTTGATCTTGAAGGAATCTTAATTCCTCAGGTTAAGAAATTTTGAGGTTTTAGACACCTGGTTTTATATCACTAAATCTCCAGGTTTGAGGATGTCCAGAGAAGAGCTGGGTTGAGTGTTCTTGATATGTAAGAGTAGTTATGTGGACTTTGAGTAATAAGGGAGAAATGTGGTTTTGAAACAAGCCCATAGAATTTTAAGTCTTCCTTCTCTTGCGACCAGTAATCTATTTTTGTTTTATTTTACATAAGTATCAATAGCTCACATTGTAAGGAAAGGTAATCTGTCTACACGTCATGGTGTTTCCTGCTCTGGTCACAAAGGGGGAGGGTGATAACCCCCAACAAACACCATCTGTGATGAATGTGAAAGCAGCTTTTTTTAGGCAATCAAGAATACAGAATTCTTTTTTTCTCAACCGATTGGTATGTGGCAGTGTCAATGAATTCTGCGTCAGTTCTTCAAGTTATTTTACATACTATCATTCTCTTTTGGCCATTTTAATACAATAAAATATATTCTCCTCCAGCTTGGGAAACTGTCTTTATCCCAGCCAACAGAAGCTACTCTTTAAATGTATTATGCAAATACTGCAGAAAAACCTGTTTATCATTGTGCACTGCCTGAACTTTTGGGTTTCTAACAGTTTAGCTGCAGCATGGAAGCCTTTATTTTCAGAAGTGGTTCTTTTCCATACTCTGTCTCAGTGCCTGGCAGGTTTTCAGGTTAGTTATATAACCTGTGATAGGAGGAAGGTCAAGCTGCCAGCAAAGTCGGCCATTTTTTCAGTGTGGAAGTCACACTAAAGTCTGTGATGTCATGAATTTGCATACTGAAAGAAACTCTTCGCTTTACGGAATTTTGTGAACTTCCCATAGTGACCTGAAAAGGCAAAAGTCAGCTTGAGCATGAGTGGGTTGTGTAAGCAGTGTGAGAGTATGTGGCTTTGTGTTCCATGGGCTTAGGAATTTGCATATCACATTTTAGCAGGTTTAATAGTCATGCGTTTGGTTGCCCCTAGGAAAGGACTGGATTTGATTACCAGGGTAAGAACTTCATAGTATTTTGATGCAATACATTTAACTTAGATTTCTCAGAACTCTTAATTTACCATGGAACAAGGTTAGTTTGTGTGCTTCTGTGTACTTCTGGCTTTCACGTTTTTTTGCAATCTAGGTCAAGAGGTGAGCTATAATTGCAATGTTCTTCTAACCCTGAAGCCTCAATTTGTTTTTCAGGTCACCATAAAGCATTTGCTTTCACTGCTTTGGAGTTTTGTGAGTGTAAATGATTTTTTATAAGGGAATAAAGCTTCAGTGGAGGTGAAGGATAGACTGGAAAGGACAGTTCAATATTTCAGTGTTCTATTTCAAGTGTGTAAGCGGGGATGGCTGTGGCAAAAGTCTGTGTGTGTGTCTATACTTTGGACAGTTACAAATCAGATGTATTCCAATTACCAATGAAGATAATAGAAACCAACACGTGAGCTTGGTTAGCATTAGTTTAGACAGTAGCTGAGCTGCAGTGAACAGAGTTTCCTAAAATATGATTTTTTTTTGCAAATTCTGTACTTTGATTTTTTAAAATTATTTATTTTTAAATTGCATTAGTATTTGAAAGGTCTAAAATTCAACACTGGTAAACGTAGCTAGGAAATAAGAATTTCAAAATACTCAGGGTTACCGAAGTAAATTCAGGTGTCAAACTGTTGCTTATAGTCTCTTTGAAAAGTGCAACAACTTTCTTGCAACAAGACAAAATCTGTTCAGTTTATCAGAGATGGAAGGGATTTCTTCCAGTTGAACATTGGTTAGGATGTGTCCTGCATATCTAATTTCTGTATTGACAGGTATGTGATGTACACCTGAGCTTTTGTGTTATGCATTGCTTCCTCCTACAATTAAACTAGAGAAATTTTCTGGACCTGCTTTAGAAACCTACTTTATCTCAGTGTTTCTTAATTTGTAGGAAATCTTTTCCCTTCCTGCTCACTCTCATGCATTTCTTCTCTAACATCTGTATGTTTGTGGCTCTTTCACAGACATGAAAAGTAAAAGCTGTAAAATTCTTGCACTGAAGGTTTGCACCCTTTCAGAACACAAACCCTTATCCCTTCAAAATTAAAATCAGAAACACTGAAAAAAATCTGTTTAAGCTCAAATGGGGAAGTTATGAGTTATGAACATACGTTATTAATTCTTCAGTGATGAAGTATCTACAGTACAGGTTACTTAGGAACAATTCCTGTAAGGAAAACTTGGATTTTTCTATCTGTTTTCTATCCAAAGTATGAAATCCATGACCTAGGAAATGCTTTCTATTTTATAGTAAGGAACCTGTGGAGTTCAATGCTTGCAGATTGATTTTTTTTTTTTCTTTTTTTTTCTTTTTTTTTTGGTGGTTTCTCAATGCCAATGTTCCACTGACCTTGTTGGTGAGGGGTAAACTGTGTTGCAACTGAGAGAGAGAGAGACAGAAAGTGATTGAAAAAAACAGAAATAGGAGGGTAATTTGCATCAGACAGAGAAATAAATAGGTTCATGTAGGCTGCTTGTTACTTCATGCCTTGTATAGTTCATAAAACATGATCATGGCCTGAATGGTTGCAGTTTTGCTGTGCACTAAAGATACAGAACACCATGGCAAACCTTATCTTAATTTTACAATCTGTGCAGTTCTGAAGTACTGGGGAAGCGTACAGAGAATTGTGATACTGCATTTTTTAGAGCAACTGGCATTGAAAATAGTGGTTTGCTTTCTAATATATTGGATTCATTGAAGAATGGACTAAATTTTGTCTTTGCTATGCTCTCTATAAAGTTTCCTCTGAGTTGAAATTTTCTGTCTGTAAATCCTGTGACATCAAGTGATTTTTTTTTCATTCTTTCTCCTTCATGTTTTATATTCTAGAGACTAAACAAGATAATTTTTTTCTAGAAGTCCTAAAGTTGAAGAAAACAATGTGGCTTTTAGCAGAGATTACCTAATATTTTTTCCCTTTTTCCTGTCTCATGGGAGAAGCATGACTACATCTGTAAAACTGAGACATGCATTTAAAAGAAAATATTCTCCACAGTAATTTTTGCCATCCAGGTTTCAGAAGGGTCTTTGGGGAGGAGGTTGCATTTCAGTCTTGTTCTTTGTAAGTCTTGCTATTAGTGAACTCAAAAAGTCGAAACCATCCAAGTCTGAATGAGGGTGATCAAGCCAAGGATGGCATCTGAATTATTTGTTTTATTTGTGTTGCCTAGGGATAATTCCTGTGACTTTCCATCATTACTTTTCAGTAGATGACAGGCCTGGTATGGTCTAGTTTATGCTGCTTTATCCATGTTTCTTTTTAGACAGAGTAACTGCTGTTTACTGCTATTGTACAGTATCTCCCAAATCTTGTGAATGCTTCCTTAAATGACTCTATGAGAGACTTTAATTTTAAATTTTTTTTTTCTCTAGCATACTCTTTCACTTGTATGACCTGGAAACATCTTACTAGTATGTAGTTTCTTCAGTTTATGACAAAGGAAAAAGTTGTAAATTGCTGTGGTATCAACAGTTCTGCTTTAATTGCTGTGTATTTCCCCCTTTTATTTCAAGGCTTTCGTAACCTGAGGAGACCTGTGTAAAATTAATTTTCATCATATAGTCATGGTGCTTTTCAGTGAGTAGGGTTTACTTGATAGAAATTTCCTTTCTGGAAGCTAGTTGCCAATAAATTTACTGTTGAGAAGTACTTTATTTCAGCAGCAGTGTGTTTTTCTTCTAAACCATGAAGAAAATCATGAGTTTGTGGGGGATAATGTGGATCTTTCTATTTTTGCATTTTAGAACTTGGCTTTCGGCATTCTTTTGAATATAATTCCACCAACCTCTCTTTTTCAGTGCCAACACTGAAACATTGTATTAGTTTGTCAGAGCAAAATTCTTCAATGCTGCATTTGCTCAAAGTTTTATTCCAGTTTTTTACTGTTTCCATATGAGACAGCACAATTAAGCTTGCATTTTTGGCTCTGGAGGTCACACATTCACACTGAAAAGTGTTACTAGTAGTTGTGTTGCTGTTTCAGCAGCAGCCTTTCCTATTTTTTTCATAATTTTGCACTTTTTTTTCTTCTATTAGTCTGTCTTTATTCCAGAATCCTACCTTTGCAGTTGTTGCTCTATGGCTTGTCAAGCGCAGTGGTAAAGAAAAAGGAATTTTTAGGCTTTTTGGGTGGTTTTTTTTACTATTCTGTTTGAAGAGTATGAGATTTGCAGGAACAGTTATGTCATTATAAGTGACTTGTTCCCACATGAAAGTGTGGGGGAAATGCCAAAAACTTTTCCACTTGCAATACCATATTGTCACCAGCTGCAATACCAGTATTTTTCCTGCTGAACTTAGAAATTTTAAGAATACTTAAGGTAAAGTAAGCTTTGGAGAGCTTTTTTCCGTGTTCTTTGTTTTTCTGCTTTCAAATGAGCTGTGTCTGACAGAAGCTTTCTGTTGACTGGAGTTTTAATTATGGTGTACTCTATGGTAATGCCTAGCTTGCCTTTTCTTGGAATGAGTTTTCTTTTGCTTGGAAGTGTTTGTCTCTTGTGCTTGTTTCTTTAATTTTATCTTGAATGAAAGCTTTTGAATTTGGGATTGAATAACTTGATCAAAAAATACCTAAATACAAGTCAGTGTGATTGATGTTTGAAGTCTTGCAGTCTTATTTCTACAGAGACAATTACTTCCTTCATTATTTTAAGAGGCGATACTTTTTCCTTGGTCGTAAAGAAAAATGCTGGTTTTAACAGCAGCAGTAAACAGGAAATTATGTAATTGTCAGCATTTCTTCCTGGATGTGTGTGGTACCTTTATCTCCCCTCTCCAGCACATGCAGGGTTAAATAGGGTTTAAAGACGTGTGAGCTTTACCTGCCACTCACCAGGGTTTTTCTGTTATGCAGATTTAGTGTTATTTAGATGTGTACGAAAAGATGGTGTCCATGAGCTTGTGCTTGGATGGTGGTACAGGAACAGCCTGTTTGTGCCGAAGTTTGGTGCCAGCTGTTGAGTCTGGCAGGGGACACGCTGTTCACGAGCGGCTGTTCCTTTTTGCACCTTCCCCTTCCATTCGTTATCAGCTCCTCCGGCTCTGAGCACATATTGGGTTTCGCGTAACCTTTAGCCACCAACACTTCTGAATATGCCACAGAGGAGCAGAACCGACCCGCTGCTCGTACCTGCTCAAATGAAGCCTTTCTCTGTCCCTGTTGGGAATAAAGTTCAACTGTTGGTATAGGAATCTTCTCGGAGCGGCTCCATAGGAAGGAATATTCGGCTCTTACTACAGCGGTTACATATAACTGGAAAAGTAGGTCATTGTGGCAGGGAGTAGTCCAAACAGCCGCCGGGTTGCTGCAGCAACGACCTACTTTACGAAACTATTTTTGTTGATTCATATTGAAATGTTCTTCTTGAAAGTGCTATAAGGAAATGATCAGGTTGGGAGATACGTAACAATGAAAGCTGCAGGCTTTGTGGACTCCTCCTGCCCTGCTCTTTCCCCTCCGCCCCCCGCCCCCTTGGTCTTGCCCCCTGTTGGATATAGGAGGATTAAAGCAAATAAGGCTTGTTTCTGTTCAGTTTGACCTCTAGTGGGGAGCATCTTTTTTTGCTTGAAGGTTCTGCATAACAAAAATGCCTGTCATTGATGATTGTTTCCAGAGTTCAGAGCCTACAAATCTTCCCCTATAAATTTTGTCTATAGAAATAACTTTAGAGTTAAAACAAAACATACAAACAAAAAACCCACTTTGTTCTAGGAAAAGATAAAATCTTTCTTGAGCGCTGGAACAGTCTCCCCAGGGAAGTGGTCACAGCACCAAGCCTGACAGAGTTCAAGAAGTGTTTGGACAATGCTCTCAGGCACATGATGCAATTCTTGGGGTTGCCCTATGCAGGGCCAGGAGCTGGACTTGTTAGTCCTTGTGGGTCCCTTCCAACTCAGGATATTCTATAATTCAATGGAATGCTCTTCTGGAATGCTAACAATTTCTCTTGATATTCAACTGCTCTTATACTAACCACTTGTCTCCAACAAAGTTTATCCACATTCAGGATGGTGGGCTTGGTGCCTGCCCCCTTTTTTTTCCTTTTTTTTTTTTTTTTAATTGGCAGTGTTCTTGTCTGAGTCTTCTCTTTTGCTATTAATTCTAATTCACACAGGCAAACTGGAAAAAAGTGCAGTGATTCTGTATATAAGGATGTTCTCCAATTGTCTACCTTTATTCTTTCAACAAAGTAATAAAAAAAGCTGTCACTAATGTTTACGAAGTGAATTTTGGAAATCCACTCCTATCTTCTAAAAGGAATGGGTAGATGGGGAAAATGTAAAAGTACAGTTGTTACAGTAAGGTTTCAGGTTTCATTCTTCATAAAGTAGTTCTTTATCTAAACTACTATGACTTGGGCAGAGATGACTGAGTATCATTCCTTAGTTATCAGAATCTTCTACTTAACTGTACTATGTAACTTTTTAACATCAGTTTAGTTACTTCAAGTGATGTACTTTCTTTTGGCCTTGACCTTGGGTATTGCAGAGAGCTGCTGAAGTTGTGGCAGATGAAGACAGCACATTTATCTAGAAGTTATTTGGATTTTTTCATCTGGTGTGTCTTGAGCTATACTTCAGTTCTGTTTTCCAGAACTTAGGTTACTGAGCTCTGAGCATCTCCTGCGTCAGCTCTGTAAGGTCTCTGTAGCATGAAGTGAACAGTTACCTCCAGTAGTCTGCCCACATACTGAGATAGTTGAGGACAAAGTGGAGGTTTTCAGGATTTATGCAGGTTGATAAACAAATCTGTGTTTCAGTTATTTG